>OENT01000643.1:57816-89540 GCA_900239685.1 Rotaria macrura
AAAGCATTCGAGCTGTAATCACATATATACAGTGATTGGTGTAATTTATGCGCATATTACAGAGTAGGAGAGAGGGCGCTGTCATTCACGCGAAGGAGAGCAGAATAAAAATAAAGCGCAATAATATGTACAGTTCGAACAAGAACTAAGAAAAAAGGCATAAGTATCCTAGTAAAATGTGTTCTCAGATGGTCTGACACCGTATGGTAAATACGATTGAAATACGGGTGGTTTGTCATGACCGTTACGCTATCGTTTGCAATGGTCCGTAAACGACAATCGTAAACGATCGCCCGTCACGACTATCGTATTTCACCGTAATTGTGTCGTTTACGACCGTTTACGGATCGTTCTACTCGACCTGGGTCAAGATATTTCAGTAAATTCATGTTTTTTTTTATCTAACATTTATTTGATCGAAAAACGAATTGCACAAAATTCAAGAATAATAAATTTCCTTATCCTTTCATAACATTATATTCTATTATAAAAATAAATGTTTTATCAATCCGATTAGTAAAGAAAAAATACATCACAACTTTTAATAGAGATAAATAAATGCTCGAATAAGATGAAATAATTCAAAGATGTTTAGCAGCTGTTCTATCAAGATACCAAACAAGATTATTGATTTGAGCTATCGGATAAATTTTATTTTTTTCTCGTAATATTTCTCTGACAATAGCCGACTTATTTTCACCAGTAACAACAACAATCTTATATTTCGCTTGATTTATTGTACTTAATGTTAATGTCACACGTTCCGATGGTTGCTTCGGTGAATCTTTTACAAATGTAACAAGTCCATGATTGATGTTCACAGCTGGATGATTTGGGAAAAGACTTGCAGTGTGTCCATCAGGTCCCATACCGAGAAGAACAATATCAAATGACTAAAAGCATTCAAATTTTACTTACAAAACCCCCTGCGAACATCAAACATTTAACCTTATTTTCAGTACCCAATGCTTCACTTAATTTAGTTTCGTAGTCGTTTGTACATTCCTCAATAGTGCTTAATGTTGGATCGATTTTAATTATATTTTTCTCAATCATTGGCAATTGACGAAATAATTTCGATTGATAATTTCCATAAGTTGAATCATCTGATGCAAATGAAACGAATCGTTCATCAACAAAAAAGAATCGTAAACGAGCCCAAGGTAATTGTAAACGAGGTAACATAGATGCAAGTAGATCGATTAGAGAACCACCTGATAAACCAATTGTAATTACTGGCTTTAGATTTAATTCATGCAATATCAAATCTTCAAGACGATAGCCAAGCATTTCAGCTAAGGAATCATTATCATCGGCAATGTGTATATTTGATAATGACATTTTTTTTGTATTTTCTTTTGCAAAAATCTACAACTTTTCAATTTTCATAGTTTACTTATTTTAAAATTATAGAAAAAAAAACAAAATTTTCGAATAATTTATTCAATCACAAGAATATGTGTTACAATTTTTCATTATAATTCATTCACTTTCATATGAGTCGCATTTACGACAGCAAAAATGGAAATGAAACTTGAGAAAAAAAAGTAACATCTCAGAAAGTTTCAGTTTGATTTGCAGCTATAAACATCAGAACACAGAACAATACTGTGAACAGTTTTGATTTAGCATCTTTTTCCTGACAACGACAGAAAATATCAATATTTCAAGTGTGACTCGTTTACAATTTTGCACTCGATAGAAAGATCGATTCGTCAGATTAAAATCAGAAATACGTTCTAAAAACAAATATAGTAATAGTAAGTGAAATCAAAGCTATTGTTAAATGACTGAAAAACGATATTTAAATTGATAAATCTGTCAAATAGACTACTAATTACTAATTATAGTCCAACTTGTATATTATGAATTAACAACATTCAATATTGGCTGACATTATCAATGTATAACAGCTCATTCAACATAGTATAATTATATTTTAATCTCATCGATGAACATTATGAGTAGCATTATCATATTTAATATTTTGGTGTCATGTAGAATGCTTTATCAGATATTTTAGCTTAACTTATCCCATACCTAATTACAGTTCAAACTCACATTCAATCTGAAGAATAACGCAGTAACTCGATTGTACTTGCCTGTGTAATTTGATGTTTCTCTGAGAGCTCATTGCTAAATTGATATTAAGTTGGCATAGAGCCAGAAGTGAAGGTTACTGAAAATGAATTATTATTAATTACTAATTTTCCAAGTCATTTGACTAATTCTGAAGTTGAAATGCAATTATTTCGTCTTTCATTCATCTCGAAATAAATAGATAGAAAAATCTAATTTGCATAGCAAGACAATGTTTAACAAGAGGATTTCAAGTAGCAAATAAAGGCTAGTCTGAATGTGTATCTTGAAAATTATCACATGATAATGACATAGTTCTTGCTCGATTTTGAATGATCGAACGATTGCATAGAGCAAGATAAAATTTTCATGTCGTACACTTATCGAAAACCGATGAGTTGGAATACATTTGTCTCTCTCATCAAAGCTGACCTGATCGATGACAAACTAAATGAATTCTGATTATGTAAATAAACGAATCGATGAGACGATTAACCAGCGGAAGATCTTTCATGTTTGTGTATCGTTATGTTTTAAAATCACACCAGCTTATTAGAAATTAAACATGCAATATATTTCTTACACTATCTCATTGTGTATACGTTATCTGATGAATATTCATATACAATTTCATCGTTGAATGTGATCGGTGCATATCGAAATAGAAACACAACAGTCAGATAATTCATACCTATGTTTTAGTTCTACGCGTTGCTCAATAAAGATATCTCTGTTCCATCAAGCTTCATAATTAACTGTTTACTTTCTATTGTCAGAAAGTTGAATACCGAAAAGACATGAGATTATATTTGATACGAGTTGCGTAAATGTAACAAAACGAATATTTAATGGATATCAAAATTACTTACTTGAATTGATTAAAACAATTCCTATGAAATAAATGGAATTGTGATGACGATCAGTAGATGATTTTAAATCTTCAGGTAAAAATTCGTTGTTCGGAAATGTTCATTTTCTTCTAGGCAATTTCAGGACTACTTGATCCATGAAGTTAAATAGTGTAGAAAAGAAAAAAGCATTTCTACTGAGTTAAAATTCATGGATCTAGTTTTTCTTTCCCAACTAAGACAAAAGATAAGAATGATATTGGTGAACCTCAGTTATTTATATTGAAATATTATCGTAGACAAACATTTTCTTTCATTCATCAAGATCTAAGTTCCTCGATGATTAAAAAAAACTTATATTTCAACGACTATTATAAACAAGTCCGAAGAGCGAAGTATTGTGAAAATACTTGGTTACGTATACATCTATAAAAGTACAATCGTGAAGTGAAACTTGAATACCAGCTGAAGACTTCCTTTTTAACTATGTGGAAAAAGATTCATATAATGACAAGAGGTTTTGGTTATTTATCAATGGTCTCATACAAACCAATGAAAAACTAAATGAATATTACAATAGAGGACACTTATGGAGTCAGAAAGAAAGAATAATGGCAAAAATATTTCTAATTGACACTCATGGGATCATGTGTCTATTTCAAGTGTTGGAAATTGAATATTAATGAAGTTCGAACGATTCATGTTTCAATTATTCATAGCGAAATCAGAAGAATGATTGAATTCTAAAAATAACAAATGAAAATATCAACTTATATAAAACACATGATCAATATTCTTTTTGTATTGCTTTTGAAAGAAGAAAAAAATGAATAAGAAGCACTAAATTAAATCATTCAAAAACCACAAAGTCAATCATAACCGGTGATCAAAGATAGTCTTAGTGGAATAACGCGTGACTTATTTTTATGCACCGTCGAGGAGTTATCATGCATCAGACTTTACTGAGAATCTCTCTAGTTCATAAAAGTTATTTTTGACAAGATTCCGTTCGATAATTTACTCAGTTTTGTATTCAAAAACTGATCATTCTTTTAGTTTCTTTTTTTATGAATAATTTAAATGCAGAATAATAAAACAGGTTAAGATTTGCTTTACTGTTGAATCTTTGGCTGTTCTTTTCGTTTCTTTCAAGATTGAATTAAAGTCGTTATCTTAGAGCGGAAAGATCGACTATTATCGAGTGTGCTTGTTTCAAAGAAAATGTTCAGCGCGTTTTTTCAAACCACTTTTCCCTTTTTCTTTTTACACAATCACTATTTTTCTTTTTCAGGAGATTGAAAGCCGCTTAAAATACTCGATGCTACTATGCTGATACCATCAACGAATTTCGCTCGAAGTCGAATACACAGAAAGAAAACTAGAAATTTTGATTTTTTTTCTATATAAGACAATTATTTTCTTGAGTGCTACACGTACTCTGAACGTTTTCAATGATCGTTATCAGAAATCTAAACGAAGATTGTCTTTTTGTGAAAAATTTGAAAATATTTTTCCTTTCACTAAGCTCTTTTGTTCATCAATCTATGCATATACGGAGACGCTTCACAGTAGCAATTATTTTCCCCGTTCAACAATATTTTGAAACTGCGTAGTAGACAGTAGTCATATTTCGCTGTCAGGCTCCTTTTCTACCATATGCAAAAACATTTCATTGAGGCATAAAAATATTGGAATTGCAAAACGAACTCATGAATTTTCGGGCAACGAAATTTGATATTTTCTGGTAAAGGATAATAACTAAAACTCAAGAATAAGATCGCATTGAATATTTCCAGTTGCCTTCACAGAACTATGCTTTCTAGAATCTGTTACAGAACATTAATCACCTTGCTTCTTGTGTTGACGATTTCCTCTACATGATGATTATCTTACCAGCCAATATGCCTAACAAATAATGGAACTTGACAGTAGCGCGAAATTTGTTAATGATAGTGGTAAAAATTGTTTGGAGATGCTGTTGATAAAACGAATACCTACTTTCTTACCATAGGAATCTAGCATTTGAAACACAGTAAAATCTCATAACACGACCAAAACTAAAGACTGTTCAAACAGTGAATAATATTTTAATATTGTGCACAACAGAAAATAGGAAATTGGAAATAAAAAATCAGTTCAACTCAATCTAAGTCTGTGTGTAAAACAATTTGATAAAATTCCTGCTAAGAAACAATCGGCTGATATAGAATGGAATTGATTTGTTGAGGCTTAAATTCCATAGAATAGCAGTTCAATTATTTCAGTTAAAGCATCTTGCTAATAGTCATCATTGGATATGATTCTCGATGAAGTATCAATTCAATCTAAAATATTCTACTACATATATTTTCATCCTTTCAGAGCACATAGTAGAGAATCAAAAATATACGGAATATGTTTTTCTTTTCAACATGAAAGTGCTATTACTGTTCAATGAAGATATAATCGGAATAGTTCTATCATGCATACCATTGACTAAATGTTTCGATCAGAGCTATTTCAATATATCGATGGGTATCTAATTTAGTTATATACGAATTCTTACGAAATGATTTTGTTCCCTAGTTTTTGAATGTGTCAAAGAAAAGGAAGTATATCTCCATCTGTATCGTATCTTGGATTCCGTCGCAAAAGGAACGCGTACACTTTTATTACTTAAATAGATTCTAATACAAATACAAAGGAACTGAAATCAGAAATCGAATTAGTGTGAGTCAACTACATTGAAGATTTGGATTGTTATCAATAAGTGTAGAGGTTAAATGTTTTGATGCCCACCGGAATAGGACCATCGATGTTAAAAAACATCCCCAATAATAAGAGTAATATATGACATATATTATAGGAAACAGTATTCATAGTAGATAGTATGATTACAATGTTCCTCATCACGTTTCACAATCGAATAACTATAGTTGAATTTTGAGCACTAACATGCAAACAAACTAATTAATCATTGAGAATTATTTCAATGGCTTGTGGAAAAAACTTCAGCAGAAATGTATGCTGTTCACCACTGATGAATAATTATGTTACGACAAATACAGATGATTTCTGATACGATAAAGTCATCTTGATAGAACTCGTTCTCTCAACATCTTGACACAATAAAAAACAATCATCACAACATTGAGTCATTGATAGACTAGAATAATGTATGATTAATGCAAATTTGAGCTATCATAGCTGATAAACAGGAGGGTTATAGAACATGATCAACACCAGCAATTGAACGAATTGAAACTACAGAAACAATCTGATCTAGAGGTTCTTTAAGCATTTCTTTGAATCATTTTATGCGTACTTTGACAGTGTTTAAAATCTGATTGCTCAATTCGATGATATTTTCGAATATTTATCTATTCTCAGAGTAAAAAAAAAGCAAATAATGAAGGCCAAGATACTCTAATATTTCACTAGTTAAGATTCTTTAGGAAATTAACATCCGTACCGGAAAGAATTTTTGAAAAACGGAGTGACTACATAAAAAGCTCAAGACACGTGTATCGGGTTGTATCGTATGTGAAGGAGTGTTCTTCTCACTTGGTTGGAATCGATCTTTACACATGTGCAAGAAAACCGCATTGATTTCATATAAATTCGTATGTGAAGATCTTATCACAAATAAAGCTAAAAGCGTAAGTATGGATGATTGCCTGTTGTTGTAACGTTGATCCAGACAGATGATGATATTTCGGATGAATAAATAAGTATCTGTAGACAGAAATTTCAGCATGAAGAACTCATAAACATCGATATCAGAAGGAAAGTTAAATCTATGAAGTGAATTTGAATGGTATTCATTGTATTTTATTTCGATGCGGAGCAGGCACTTTTGATGTAACGATGAGAGTTCTGAATCGAATCTATAATATTCTGATTGAAGAGCATTGTACTATATCCGATGGAAGCATACATTTCATTTCAAGTAACTCGATTAATATTGAGAACTTAATAGTAATCAGAAAATAGAAATTCTTTCACGGATGGATTGGTGCTAACATTCGCAATTCTTTATTACACAATCTAAGATTATTCTAAATTGGGAATAAAATAGTTTCTTATCTATATGGCTGACTTTTCTCCTTAGTTTTGAATTATGATTCCTTCTCTGTGATAAAATACACTACGCAAAACTTGATATTCGAAAACGTTTGTATATTTTAAGTACTCTTTTTTAATCTTTATAAAATGCTGTTAACATATTTGAGCTGATCAAAAGCATAGAAGGAATAACTTATGGATGAATTTAAGATCAACAGTTGATATAATTGATAGAAAATGGAAGTAAATCTGTTGCTGTCGATTACGTTGTACATTACATCAACATGAGTATGCCGTACAAATGACTTTCAGAGAATGATATGTATTTCCACTGAATATTATACGAATTTATTAAGTAGCTGCAGGAGGTGTATATGACGATGAAAATCAACTATCATTTTTATAACTATTTTCGTTGTTTTAGAAGTCTACACAAAAGGAACCCATGGTAATATCAATTTTCGTCGCTTTATACTGTTTATGGACGCTTACTTTCTGGTCAAAAGATAAATAAAATAGGCTTCTCAGCAGAATATAAGACTTGTTCTACCAATTTGAGATAGAATCATCGTCGAAAAAATCGAACAAGAAGAAATCGAACGAAGTTTTCGAGTCGATCATAGGAGAAGAAATACTAGAAAAAGTCTCATGTTTCGGATCAATGTTGTTCATGTTTTCTAATATACATATCCGTCCTTTCCGAACCATTACATCTTCTCAATATGTACCCCACCACCATAATCTCGAGTAACTGTAATTATTTTATTAAATCAATTAGAATATAATGTCGTAAAATATCCAATACGATTAAGATACATGCAGTCACTGACGTGCTAACTTTTAGTTGAATAGAACCTACTTTGTTGATGAAGTTTTTAGAAGTAATCCATAGGGTCTAATTGCTTTCTCGTCGAATACTTGCCATGTCTGTCCAATAGTGACGCCTTCTTTGCGTTCTGTAAATTTTCCTGGTTGCACCCGACATTGAAACACAATTTCATAGTTCTTGCTTTTGCCGCTACTATCTTTTATTTCAAATTTTTCGGTGTAAAGCGATGCCCCTCCATCACAATGTGTTGCCAAATATAATGCTTTTGCTTCACTTTTCATGACATTCGTAGTGATATGTTTCTCTCGAAGTCCTTTTTCTATCGTTGTTTTCACAGCCCCCGGTTTCGTTCCATGATAAGCGACAGCCCATTCACCTGGTTCATCATCCATGCCAAGCCAAGCTTTGTCTTTTGGGTATTTATTAACAACGTTGAGAGCATGACGGTACCATCCTTGAGGAAAGTAGTACGGATAACCACCTCTGAAATCCTCCTCTTCATCATCCAAATATTCACGATTGTACTTAGGCTCAAAATCAGATTTTTGCAATTCCAAAAATGCAAGCGCCTTTTCAAATTGATAACTGTACTGCTCCGAATACAGATGTTGAAAAATATCCGAACGGTTTTCTATCGGAATTATGTGTGAATTATTTTCCAATGGTATAACAGACTTTGTTGGTTCCCTTGTTGCAATCTGTGGAATTCTCTCGATCGCAATCTGATTTAATCGATTCTTAAAAGATTCGGCGACTTTTTTTGTTTCTTCACGTTCCGTCATAGTGAATCCGACCTCGACACGGATGGATGAGGATCCTTTGACAGAAAATACTCGAATGAAATCTTTATGGCATTTAGCCACCGGACTAATATCATTTATAAGTGTTAACACAAATCTCTTTAAGGTTTCTGCTGACGCTTTTACATCGTCATATTTAAGGTTGAAATGAAGATCGAACTTGGCTGTTTCAAATTTCCCTTCGGAAGCGAGAAATGAATGAATATTACCAAGATTTGACACACCACATGCTGTACGATAATCACTATCATCATATTTGAAATCTGAACGACTGAAAGTTAGACGAGCACCAAGTTGAGCAGCAATTTCGTTAACAACTACAACGAGCGTCTCCGTATTGCTCACAGTAGAGACAAAAGGTTTAGCAACGAAATCGACCGTTGTTGTCTTCTCAGCTATGGAGCGGTAGGTAGCCAAACAATCGTACGCACGAACAGTCTTAGGAGACTTCGTTGTGTAATTAGTAGGAAGAATAATTCTTTCTGGAGGAATAGGTTTTACTGGTTCAAACCATGCAGGTGTTACATCAAGAGTAACTTCTTCATGTGTAATGTTGATAGGTGTAACTATTTTTGGGAGTTCGCTAATAATTTTGGGTGGTACAGCAACAGCAGTGATCGATTGTGACGGTGGTGATGTAACATCTAGAAAATGTTTTAATATTACTTGAGTATGTTGTAGAAGCTTTTTCTATGATTTTATCGAAACTCAAATATAATCAATCTGTATATGTTGCAGATGAAGGAAATGAGAAATATTTTGAATAGTTTCTCCTCCGCTAAATTGCGAAACTTGACGTCGTTTTTTAACTTAATTTTTTACAAAATATTTCAAAGAATAAAATGTGTCTTCAATAGTACGTGCTGTTCCATATTATTTAGTTTGGCAAGTAATCTTAATTCGTAGACCAATAATTAGAATATACGTCTTAATCTTTCTTCGAATAAAATGATATTTGTGAAGATTTCAACGTTTGAAGACGTTGAGCTTTCAGCGTTTCTAATTTTCATGTTACTTGGTATCTTAATCGAATTTCATTGTGACTAACTAGTATACTGAAAAGGATTTTCCTAGGCTGCAAGATGATTGAGCTTCACTATTTCAAATACCTTTTAGCTCAGAAAACTCGAAGAAATAGCCCATAATGGCTAAATGATTTCTATTTTATGATTCAAATTGATACAAACAAGTATTCAAGGCATTTGCATGACTATTACGTGAAAATTTTCATATGAAATATCTGACATACATTTTGAGAAAATAAATATAGATTGAACTTCATGAGAAACGAATTGAGAAATATAAATAACGTAAGTACCGAAGAACTGCTGACACAATTGCTGATTGATTTTGTAAAATTGAAAAATAATTAGAAAACTAAAATGTGATCGATGAATAATTTTTCTGAATCAGTTAAACTTCACAGGTGAGAAACATTATTGTGCAACCGATAATTATTCTATGAGATATCGACAAAGGAAATCATTTGATTCGTGCAACGTTAATGCCTACTATTTTTTTACTAAGAAATCAACTCTCCTAGACTAGTAACGACAATGAACAAGAATTTAATTTTAAATTGGGCACACAATTTTATTTTATGAATAAGGATGTAGCAAAACGATAAAAAAGAGTCGATGAATCAGGCAATAACACTCAATTACACGAGTATAGAATCGAAAATCGAAGAAAAAATAAAACCGCACAACATATGTTCAAATCGATGCTTTGAATTGGACCTTCCCCTCTGAAATCACTTGGTAGATATTCGTGTTTTGTCAACATCTTTAATACCTAAACGAAATGAAGGATTAAAGATCCAAATCGGTAACACTACTATTTCTCTTCGACAGAAATCTTATTGATTATGAGAATAACCCATGAATCACTATAGATGAGTTTGAGTATGAACGCAAGTTGTTAAGTCAACGGACGTGTAAGCCTTTGATACAGGCTGCGTAGGTATCGGTAGCGTGCATTTAAATATGAATTTTAACAAGAAAAATCCTTCATAACCAAGCATGCATCATAGTTCTGGTGTTCCATTCTATAAAAGCGTTGATCGGTACTAATCATATTTTTTCCCACCCTCGTTCGTAAACTTGCCATCGATATTTTAAGCGTGCATAGGTTTATCACTATCTCAACTACTTTAAGATGACATAAATGTTTCAATGCTCAAGAATTCTTTTTTGGCTTTAGAAGGTAGCATTCATGACTGTGTAAAGTAACAATGCATGGAGTAGACCTCATTGAAAAGCAAGTGCCCCTCTGGAATATGTGTCATGAAAGCGTCAATAGTAGAAAACAAGTCTCCAAGAATATTGATAGCAAAAATAAATTCAGAGAAAAGAAAAAAACTTTACAGTGTTATTTAAATCAAGTCTTGAACGAATGGTTTAAAAATTATTTCAAATACAGAGCACTGCAATGAAAGAGATTCGGACGTGATTAAAACATATATGGGAATTTCTAAGATTTTCAAAAGCATATATTGGTTGTGGATTTAGTTTATCACTGTGTTACCACTGATTCTCGTTGAAGATACAAATACTTTCAGTCACAAACCATGAATTTCTCTTGAATTACTGACTGTAGAAACAAAGCAAGTTCGAGAAGAATAGGCGACCCGTTTACGGTTTTGCACTTCATGTTGAAAAACAGCGATGATACGCCGTATACTAGACGGCTAAAAGCTGAAATGAAATGGCCATTTAGTATCATTCCTATTCGAGTTGGATTTTACTGTAGATTTAATAACTTAAGGCGAATTTCTAACTCACGACTGAAAATTTAGGAACGATGGGATTCTTTCAAGAAATTGACATATTTATACTTAGTTGCAGATTGATACTTTTTTTTCAAGTGTTTTTTTTTGCATGTTACTATAGTAAAAATGACGTCTAGTAAGATGAGTGTAATAACTTCAGAAAAATGGTTCGTGGGTACAAATATTTCTCAATATATAGTCTATTTTCAATAAACCGTAGCTAAAAATAGCCCCTAAAAGTCAAATGCGAGATATCATCTCCATAAGTTCTCTCGTTGGTCAAACTTACAACTTCCTGTTGATTTGATTATGAATTTATAAAGTAAATGGGTATTATAGCATGCATTCAGTTCTATAGTTTTGAAAGATTTCCATATTACGCAAGCTTAATGGTCAATCAGTTACGTAAGCTAATCATAAAATACTATTTATTGGTGGTTATAGAAAAATTGCGTACTACCATAAATGAAGATAAAATCTTATGTAATTATTCAATGTCATAGAATAAAAATTATATCGACGTAAGGTTGACTCTTCAGTGATATTTCTTAAAATTACTACAATCTAAAGTATTTAACAATAGTTTCCAGCAATGTATTGTATTTTCTAGGATTCACTTTCAATAAAATACGAAATAACGAAATGAGATCGTCGTTGATCGTAGAAATTATGATAGGCACAACATTTGAATATTCGACTTGCACTATTCATCGTTCATGACATGAAGAGTGCAGAGGCTGTGCATTTCAACACATGTCACCCACAATGAGAAAGAGCAATATTGATTTGCCTTTACTATTGGTACTTGCAAAGACTCAAGAAAAAACTGTATACTAACCGATTACATTACTAGTATCACTTTCACCAGTATCACCCGCTACGGTAATTCCTTGTATCTTGAATTGATATTTTCCTTTGGACAGTTTTGGAATATTCACTGATGTTCCTGCATTTGTAGTTGTCAATAATAATTTCCATTTCGGATCAGAATGATCTCTACTAAAAATCTTGTACTGGGTAATTGTATCACTTCCATGTGTAGGCTTTGACCAACGGAGTGTCAAACTATGGTCTGTAACATTGATTGAATCTGGTTGTCCTGGTCGACTTGGAATATCAAACTTGCTTGAAACACCATTTTGAAATAGAGCACACCCTACTCCTTTTCTCATTTGAAATTCATCGGCATAGTCTTCATGAACAATGAATTCAACATCTGATTTAGAATTATTGACTCGAACAAAGCTAATGAATAGTCTAATTGTATTTAGAATCGATGAAAGATTATCTTCATCGAGCCAATTGCCCTTTTGCGTGTATGCTTTTCTTAATTCCTTTATGCTCTCAGTACTGTATTGAAATATTTCATTTGGAACTAAATCATTTTCTTCTGTAACATGAATATTCAAGCAAAGAATCAATTTCGATGAAAACTTCATTTGAATATCAGTGAATGAACATGCTAATTTACGAATCTTATCTTCTTTTCTTAGATAATTTTGAAAATCTATTAATACTTTTATTTCTTCTGTTTTTAATTGTATCCAATTGTTTAATCTTTGTTTGTCGGATAACGATAAATCAAGTCTTTTCAATAGATCAGTCAGAGCTGTTTCTTTCACTGTACCATCGCGAATTTTCGGTATTAATTTCAACATTTCATGTCTCATTGAGTGTTCTATTTCGGATATTCGAGCTGTAAATGCTAGGAGTTGCTTTTTGGTTAGATAGAAAATAGTATCGGTCGATAGATCATTATGGAGATCATTCACAGTTGATTCCAACTGATATAAACTATCAAATAGTTGCACAGATTTAATTAAAATATCATTATTAATTTCATGAAAGTTTTTCTTTGCTAAACGAAATTCATCAAGTAAATAGATTGGATATAGCCACACTTGCTTTGGTATCGTAATATCGTCGGTTTGACGAATCGATTTCATTAAATATTTAAATGTTTTGACGATTTCTTCGAATGTTTTCGGATTTGACTGAATATGAAAATCACCAAAATATTTACACTTCAATGTTCGAGCAAGTTGTTTTTCATGTTCTTGCCAGTTTAAGGAATCGTTGTCTAATACCTGAAAGGTTTCAAATTTTTTCAAAAGTAGTTTGATACTATTTTCAATGTCCAAACGATCTTCATTATTCATTATTGTTCGATCGAATACAAAGAACATTTCACCACCATACAGAATATCTGTAACCACATGAGTGGCTATTTGTTGATCCAATACTTTATGATATATTTCATGACTTTTCTTGAGTTTAGTCATGGTTAGTGCACGAAGATTTCGTTTTATTGAATACTTCAAAATAAATCGTAGGATATGATTGCTTTTCTTTCGATCATCAAGTAATTTTGATGAACCACTCAATTTCACAGCATTAGCTAGAACACTCAATTTAAGATTGTCATCAATGCCTAATAAATCCGCTTTTTCGTTGAAACCATCTGTTATATAGAGTTCGCAATTGTTTACTGATAATGGCTGACAATTAATATGTTCTGAGGTTGGATCTGAATTCCAGAAAGATAGATTGGAAATAAGTTGGTCGCTTTTGTAATCATAAAGCATTCCTAGCTTGAATGGGCGACCGATAGCCATTATTTTTAGCACAACATTATTGCCTGTTGACATTGTTGAATCTTTTAATGAATTTGCTACACTTGTATGTTATAGAAAAACAAATGACGCGGTATTCTTGTGTTAAAAAATGCAGCTTACGTTTAATAGATCTTTACCAAACTAATGTTTGTTAACAAATAACAAAATAACAATTTTCTAGTATCTCTTTTAAAAAAACCAGCGATAAGAATAAATCCAACGACGAGTAAACTTACAAGAGATAACAAGATATGCAGAGTAAACCATTGAAAAAACATATTTAGGTAGTATTTGACTATAAATCAAAAGATATGTGCACATGTTTTAAACGTTGCGTATCTATGATGATGAAAAACCCAGCATGTCTCACGAATCATATTTTCTGGTTGTTCTGCTCTTCAACGATACTGTCAAAACATAGGTTGAATTATTGATATTTTTCAAGTAATTTCATTTCATGTACGAATAAAATAGATTCGGATTTTCAAAACACGAATTCATCATAAGTTTTAAAATGGCAAAGCAGTGCACATGATGAGCTTTTAGCAATGCCCATCCAATCAAAGCTAACCGCTACCTAGGTAGAACAAGTACGGTCGTAAACGACCCTATACGGAGAAATACGGCAAAATACATGGTCCAGTATAACGATCGTATATCTCCGTGTCGTATACGGAGATATACGACGATATACGGAGAGTAAAACGATTGTTTATGATCCTCGTATACAAAATCCGTAAACGGCTTCCATTTTCTACCGTATTCCTCCATATACGATCTTATTTGTCTGTATACGACACGGCTATATACGACCGTAATACTGGACCATGTAAAACGATACAATACGACCGTTTACGATCGTGTGGGGAGCGTATACGGTCGTTCACAGCCGTACACGAAGTCCGTAATCGTCGACCTGGGTAGGATCCAATTGGATTCCGAAATGCCAACAGGATCCTGTCGGATTCCATAAATTCCCATAGTTATAAGATAGGGTGCATCGGAATCCCTCAGTCGGATTAGCCACCATGGCCACTATTTTCAAAACTGTAGGATATCGGAAAACACTTCACACCACGAATGCTTGAAGCGATCTGGGTTTCCTAAAGTTTCTACGTGTCCTATTTAAAAACTTATGTGAATTTGTGATAGCCATGCTTCATCAAATTCGAGTAAAAAAAGATGGAAGATTCTTTCGATGAACACATCAGAGACTGAAATAGGGCGAGGCGGGGAAAGCTACGATCGGGCTGGATGAAATACCTAATTTGTTTCTTCGTTGCATAGAGAACAATAAAAAGAAAGATTGATTCATCGCCATCAACTAGATAAGAAATGGTGTACTTTGTTCATGTATCTCAAACACAGTAATAAAGGAGCAGTTTATATTTGTGTGAGAGCAACGATAACATGATAATGCAAAGTGATTATTCACAAATAAGGTTCATCGAAAGTCAATTCACTGGGCCCTAGATTGATAGGGGTTACGACTGGAAATGCCACTACTGGAGAGAAAATCAGTTGTTTGTGTCAGAATCTGATCATGAAATTTCAAAAAAACGAATGGATAAGTTCATTGGATACAAGGGCGGAGTCGTATACGTGAAAACGAGGCAAGAAAAATTCGAAAATGAAAAATTTCCAACCTAAATGAATGAGAAAAAACCAAGGGGGAAAAAGCGATACTTCAGGAGTACGTACTTCCAACTTACTTCCATTTACTTCCATCTTACTTCCATTCTACTTCCATTTACTTCCATTCTACTTCCATTTACTTCCATTCTACTTCCATCTTACTTCCTTGTACTTCAAAAAATTTTGAAGTAGATGAAGTATCGCTTTTTCCCCCTTGGAAAAAACAGAAAGACAAAGCAAAATACGAAGAGGGGCAGCAGCCAAACTGAGGCTTTGGAACGAGGATGGGGATCTCAAGTTCTGTAGTCGACAAGAAACCTATTTTAAAAATCATGTCAGGGGGGCTCAAAGGTTTTCAGCGGTGGGTTAGGTCTCACCTAGATACTAACTCGCAAGATTCAGAGATTTTGGGATGGCAGCCTCAAAATACCATATGAAACACATCTTGCATGGGCTCCGTCACTGGGAGGGAGTTATTAGGTGTTCACCTCCCATGAATTCAACCATCGTAGACACGATACAAATGGTCACTTGTGCTATTAATATGGTCGTTTGTGCCATAAAAATGGTCAATTGTGTCATGGAAATGGTTATTTGTGCCATAGAAATAGTCAGTAGCACCATATAAATGATGAGTTGCGTCATAGAAGTGGTCATTTGGGCAACAAAAAAGGTTGTTTCTGTGGTTGTTAAAGATAGACAGAAAGACACAGGTGAATTACGGTTCCCAGACCCTATCCTTTCAGTCTAGGGAATAGTGAATCAAATGTCAGTAGAACCATGAATGTACTGGCCGATGATGAAACTTTCAATCTACAGAAGACAGTTTCTATTCATACAGTATCTTAGTAATATCGAAGCAGAAAATAATGATATTCCAGGAAAACAAAAATGACTAATAGAAAATGCTTTCCGTGTATACCTTTCCCGATTGACGTGAATGAATTTCGTTTTACGTAAGCAGAGAGAGAGAGACATTCATGGAAACTGAATGATATAATTACTAGTAGCATATAGTCGTAATTCATTTCTCTTCTTGTTCGTTTTCGGTTAAAACTGATATTGATATGTAAAGTACTCGGTAGGCTATATGAAATAACTTTTCAAAAAAACAGGATTTTATTAGAGCAGAATTTTTTTCAATCTCTGATTTTTACTTCAATGTTGTATCATGATCGTTGTAGTCTGTGTAACAAGTTTATTCGAGAAAATCATTATTATGCATTGCATAAATCAGATTATTTATCGTGAGAAATTAAAGAGTTACATGAACAATATTAAACCCCAAATGAATTTCCTATGATACCATCTAATGAGATGCTTGTCGACGAAAACATGAAAAAATTATGTTACAAAACTACTAACGTATTACAACATTCCTGGCGTGCCGAAGTACCGAATTCTGTTCGACATTAGTGAACAAGTTATAGTTTTATAAATCATTCTACAAAGACTTTTGTTATTCTTTAAACAAAAAACGCTATTGCACTATGTTCTCTAGTTGTTACCAGCTCATAACATTGCGATACTTAATTATATGACTGAATCATATGACGAATATTGTGTTATCTGTTTCCCATGTTTCAATCGAGAAAAGTCTATTACAATCTCTGAAACTATCCAACCTTCAATGTTCACTCAACACACGTTATATTTAGGTCCTGGTGTATGCTTTTGTGAGAAACATATCAGTAATAACAAATAAAAACCTGAAGCTATATGCATTTGATAAAAGGGAATTACAATCTTGTTACATATATTATGATCAGCGGATTCCGTGATCTCGCTGATGATTTAACACTGTATTTGGAAAAATAATCAGTAACAAGTAATTTTAAGGAAAAATGATCTTCTGTCTCTGTCGATAATTCTTTGAATTATTCTTAAATTTTAATTGGTATTAATAAGTGATATTTACATATTTTATGTCAACAAGTTGGAATGCGCAATGCACATAACAGGTTTATTTCAATGGCGATCGGCTGCTTACTTTAAAAGCTTCGACTTGGACTTTCTAACTATACATCGTTGCAACACTATTCCGTTTTCAGATAGACGAACCATAAGAGCAATTGTAGAAAGTGCCCATAGGCACTCATTAAATGTTCTGCGTCATCACGTCGTGGATTGAATCACATAGATCGGCATACAATCATTTAATATCTTACACAGCCGTTAGCTAACAAGCTTCTTACCAAGGGAAGTTATTGCAATACTAGTGGTTAACACTACTAATCTATATGTGCAAAAGAGGCAAAACAATCTGTTACAAACAAAGCTTTCAAGTCTTCACAAGGAATCGACCGCTGTTTAAACCTATATGATGATTGTTATCACAGGTGGCCATATTATTTCAGCCACCAGACCTTTCCATGCAGATATGGCAAATCATAATGTCATCATTACTGCGACGTTCTCTGCTGAATTTATTGTGAATCATTATAGTTATACTGTCACTTTTCTTTGAGTTAATTGTTCATATCTGTTCTTCTAAACTTATCATGCCATTGGCTATTACCTCATGATTTATCCCTTCTTCTTATATAGTATTAATCGCTGACTCGTTTGCCACTCTCGCAGCACATTCAAACCATTATCCCATCTTACATAATCCTGCTCTACCTTCGTTGCGCTCTATGTTTGTTCTTTTCTTTTCTAGTTATGATACATGTTTTTCTCATCCTTTGTTATTCTACTCTTGCTAATTACACAAAGAGGAGATGAAAGAAAAATATTCATTATGCTCTAGAGTATAATAAACTGAAAAATAGTTACATTCTGGTGAGAAATAAAGACGAAAACCGTTTCAATTACCTATCAGTTGCTCCACACCCAGAAGATTCTTTCTGACAACTGCTTCCGATCAGATCCAATCAGATTTTATGGTGAATTTCTATAAAAACGACGGAATCCTGGTTGAGGAACGACATGCGGCTCATTATGATTGGAAAACGATTTTTTCGATTGTCGGAACCCGACGACATGCGTTTTTGGGTTCTGACAGACCACTATTGATGTCATCAGGTACTAATTGGCACCAAAATAATAAATTACTATTTTCCCGTCAGATCTACTACTTATTTTTCAACCAGGATTTCAATAGGATTTCTACGGTTGATTAGATTAGATCGGATCCAGTATCGAATTCAACCATCTGTTTAAAAATCACGAATGTATCTTCAACGGGTTGAAAACTAGTGCGCACTAGTGGTACACATGATCTTTGGTGATGTCTTAGATTTTTGTTCAATCACCAAGTTTAAATATACGTATATGTATATACTATGATTGTTGCCAAATTAGTATAAAACATATACGGTATGTCAGTCGATCGAGAGATTTATCGTTACACATATTGATTGTGCACACTATATTTTTCTTGTTTTAGACTACCGAAGTGAATAATAATCGTTGCCTAAAAAATGTCAGATGGACCATACAGGATATCGATGGATAAATAAAATAATATAAATAGTTTAGCAAGATGATTCCAAATACAGTTTTACTAATATTTATGATAATTTACAAATTGTAAGTTCATCAATTGATGATTTTCGAACTCTTTGAATAAATGATTTTACCGAAGATAGTACTATTGAGAGAGTTATGCTGGAGAGAGAAGGACGGATGAATATACTTTAGTAAGAACTGGTAGATAAAAACGTTTTTAAAGCGAAACTTTAAGAGAAGATAGAAAGGGAATTAAATTATTCACTTATCAATTAGAATTTTCATTTTTTATTTAAAACTAATTTAAATTTATTAAATAATATTTTTATATCAGCATGGAAAACCTGATAAGCTCAGTATGGTGAATGACATACATAATTAAATAAAAGAACAAAAGGGTTTTCAAATAAAATAGAATACTGTAATGTAAGAATTTTGCGACGTTTCGTCAATCAGTAGTCTCCTCAAGACTCTTTGGTGTGTGGATTTTTATTTTCTTCTTGATTTTCATTCTTTTCAGATGTCGAAAATATGAAAGTGGGACCGAGAATGATAAATAACCTGTAGCTTCTACCGGTATCAATATTTTTCCGTCACGCTTTCCTATTTTCTGATATCTGAAAGGAAAGAAAAATCTGCACATCAGGAAATCTGATAAAGACAACATAGATAACAGAAACATTGCAAAATTCATACATACAATCTTTAATTTTATTTAAAAAACCTTTTAGTATTTTATTTATGTTTATTTATATATTTTTACTTACCCAAATAAAAAATAATTTTATTAATTTACACTACAGCTCTAAAATAAAAAATAGAAAGTTTAATTAATAATTGGATAATGTAAATAAGAAAGGGATAGCAAAACTTGACGTTTAATAATGACTATCCTAATTAAATGTAATGAAACATTACAATGAGTAATATTTCAAAGAAAACAAGCATAATCTTACACTAATGAGTATACAGAGGAAGCTGGGAATTACGAAGGTTGGGTTTCCACTGAGAGGAATGATCTACTATTTGCTTCCACCAGTTAAAGAATTCAAACAGAAAGCAATTGTATGTCATTATCCGGTATAATTCGACAAGCATCAAAGATTGGTGTTTTCGATGTCTTGATTACAACGATACCATTGGTACCTGTACCTATATTTGCTCTATTACATGATCTTTAGAGCTCCAGAGACACGATAAAACTCTATCAAATATGGTTCTGTGGGAACGAAATTTCCCGTATTATCCCGTCCCGTTTTCCACGTGCATCTAGAACGATGATTCCCGTGGAGATTTCGGAAATAGAATAAGGGAACGGGAATCCTGATAAGATTTAGGCAGCAAAAACGTTGTAAAAATCTTTCTGCTCCCGTACATCGGTTTGCCCTATCTTGATGCTTACTAAATTGTATCGATGTAGCAGTTTTCTATTTCGAAATAACTATTATATTATATGTATGAACAAAAAAATAACAAATATCTATTTTGAAATTGCATATGAATTGATTTGCTGCTCACCACATTACACATCATTATACCAATACTTTTCTTTATCATCATCATTGAAAATACTATCATTAAATCTATCTTCTAAAACAGTAATATTGTCATTATCTTCTTTTGAGGTTTTTGTTTTTTTCGTACCTGCTGTGCATGTGGAGCTATTGTTAATGTTATTTCTATTAATTCAATAAGTATAATCATTCATCAACTTCGAACGAATATTCTGCATCAATTTTGGATATGTTTTCAACGTCACAGTCGATTTCTAGTGCATTTTCAATTTCATCATCAGCTACTGATAATGTCGTAACGACTTGGAAACCAAGCGCAGTCAAGCCAACACTTGATGGAATTTATTTATGGTTAGAAAGTGAGTTAGATGCAGATATTAATTAATGATGATTTGTGAATGTTTTGGAGAAACAAGAAGGACACATGTCCGAATATTGCTGATATTGCTCGTAAGATATTGGCTATTCCTGCAGCCAACACTTCAGTTAAAAGGCAGTGTTCTTTGAGTAAAAATATGATTGGTGATCGAATAACTCTGTTAAATGCAAGCAAAATGAATAAACTAATCTTTTCACAAAAAACTGCTGCCATTAAAACTGGTATTTCACAACATGGAGGTCCTGATAATAACGATGCTTCAAAACACAACTTAATGAAGGATATGAATCTTCAAGCGACGATTATGAAAGTGAAACAGCATGTGTCCTCGAAATCACAAAAAAATTGACAATTAATCGCGATTTGATAAAACAATACTTGTAAGCTGAATCATGAATTAATCTCGAATTTTCTCCGATAAATTGAGTGATTTCTGTCATAAATCGGGTTTTTTTAGCCGATATTTTTCCTTCATCATATCAAGAGTGTCTGCGATTTTAAGCCTGTGAGCTTAATTTCTATTGATCTGTCCAGAATCTCCTAGCATTGATTTAAATTAATGAATATTTTTATTCAACAATTAAGAGTGTACACTATATGTTTTATTCGAACAGGAAAATTTGCATTACAAAGTGGAGAATTTATTGTTTAATCTTTTTCAAAACTAAATTGATAACTAACATATCAGTGTCGAAATCGAATGGTCGTTCTTTCATTCCTTTCTCATGCAAGTCCCAATACTGATCTAAAATTATCTCGATCTCATTCGTTGATCGCTGCCCATTAGCCATCAATGTTTTTCTAAGTGGATATTCACAAGCCACACGTACAGCCATTGTTTGTACTCGAGCTAAATAATCAAGAGTTATTTCACCACGACGCAACTGTGCCCCTAGACTCGATTGAATGTTGACGGTGTCAACTTTGATTAATTCAAGATCGAATTTTCTAAATAGCTCATGATCGATACACTCCGAATACGAACGGCAATATATTGGAAGTGTGTAGTCGAGTAATTCTTCAGATGATAAGAGTGCTTGAGCACATCTATAGAGTAGCTCAGAATGATCACGATTGTCTTTGCCGTTATCTCCGAGGATTATTAAAATTAAAACACCACCAGGCAGTAACTCGCGAGAACGATTTTCTAGAAATTGTGCATAATCGAGAGCAGCCTGATTTTTGAAAGCGTTTATTTCGTATTCATTTCGAGAACCATGAACCAAACACTGATCAACTAAATTGCATGGCTTCTCTGACAGCCAATGCAGAGAAGTTGATGTATAGCCAATTGCAACTGAAGTAGATGGCAAGCACTGCTGATAAAACGATCGACCACTGGCGACTCCATGATACGAACAAGTTTTGCTATTGAGAGCTTCGAATAAAGAAGTCCAATCATTAGTCGGTAAATCATTATGTACGACCAGAATTTTTTGCTTCTCCTCGTCAAGTTTATTTTTTTCCTTCAGAGTTTGAATAATGAATTGCATGGCATACATAGAATTGGAACCATGAGATGAACCATAGTCGCCGATGATAATGAGTGGCAAGCTTTCGATATCGAGAACATCAATGGCCTGACGAATATATTCAGCAGATGATTTCACTGCAGCCATTTGAATTAGAGAATTGGCATTATAGCCTTGCCCCATACCACGTGTTGTTTCCATCGTGTCTGTCACACTCATCTTGTGACTCTTATTTGATAGATAAAAGCACAACTGCCTTTTGCGCTTGCGTTTATTGAGAGAACAAATAGTGGAGATAAAGGAAAGTGTAGGCTTTCGCCCATCGTTGCATTTTGTAATCGCCTCGTCTTAAAAAAGGTCAATATAAAATATAATTTTTCTAACGTAAAACGAGAAAAAATATCAAATCTTGGATCATAAATTCAAATGTCGCTCTCAGGTTTCATGACATTCACTTCCACAGTCGTGCATAGACTGCGGATTACGGAAAAATATTCGTCAAACTGATAACAGTGGCATCTATATATAATTTTCATATGCTTGATTATCCTAATTCTTGCCATGATTCCAATGCTTTTTGTCTACGAAATATAAACTTAGATCATGTGCATGTGTTACATTAAAAGAACAGAGTACACAGGAAATACGACCTTCAAAGAGAACGTAAAATTATGGTATTTGCACGATTATTCTTTCCCTTGAATTTAGCTGTATTTCATTTCTAAGCAAGAGCTATCGTTTTTATCCTTCCTACACCCGAGTATGAAGCATGAAATAACTTTCTCACTTGTAGAAATATGACATCCGATCTTCATTACACTAACACTAGTACATCACTTATACTCGCAGTCGTGTAATGGCTGTTCTAGATATTTCGTGTTTCGCTGCGGGACGTTCATTCTTATGTTCAGTCAACAACAAGAAATCATATGAAGAAAATATTCACTGATATATTTTTATTGGTTGCAAACATACTTTATTTCACTTGCACCGCTCGAAAGTCGAGTGTGCTTTATGACCAACTTTTCGATTAACTGTGGTTCCCGCATGAAATTCATTTTTGTATTTTAGAGTATAAATATTTTTAAAGTCTTAAAAAATCCTTTCAACTGACCCGGATATGCACTGTGTCCGCTTGTAAATGCCGTAAACTAATCGATATGTGCCACATTGACTGTATTCATTTGTGTTCTTTTTCAATTTAGATTTTATTCACTGAAGTTGACGATATAAAAATAAGCAGTGGTTTTAAACCTTCATGAAAAGAAAAACCAGTTGCATAATCTGAGAGATTTAACTGTGAAAAAAATATTTAGAAGTTTTTGTGAAATCTCATGAAAATTTTCAAGACAAAACGTGCCAGTTTAGAAATAAAATTAGAATAACATCAATAAATGAAGAGAAACGGAGTCGAATGATTGAATTTAATGAAAAAGTTTACTTTCGCGGCACTATTATATCTGTAAAAGGGATCTCACATATTGCATATAATCAAGAATACTTCACAACTGTAAAATAGTCACTACGACCCTTAATGTACACCGAGGGAAGTGAGAATACTGCCGAAACCTGACCTGTTACCAACTAACATTCACTATTATTACTTTTAGAAGTGTGGGAGTTCCGAAAAATTGACGCATTGATAAGTATAACTTTACCTTATATCGTATATCTTAGTCCTATTGTAAACACTCCAAACAAACGTCGGTCTTTAGTGTTATCTTTATTTCATTCAAATTCATAGAGTTCGTTATACCTTATTGTCATCGTATACAGATATCAGGGCTCTACGTGGGATGAAACAATCCAATGCATCGATTCCATAGGATGCAGCACCATTTCTATGGGGATGTCATGCAACTAACCTCTTGCAAAATTAAAATATGAAATATATGTCTCTGTCTTATTTCGAGAGAAACAACATAGTATAATCCCATGTCGAATAGTACAGGGTCGGTACATGTACGACACATGGGTACATCGTTAGATTTATTCCTAATTTCTTCTCAATAAAGGACGCGAATCATGTTTTCTGAACTACAGGTATTTTTTAAATTTGTGCATAAAATCTGAAATTCTTAAGTTGCTCTACAATTATTGGGTCGCTTCAAAATATCATTATATATTTTATTCAATCTTTTTCATTAATCTATTGATTTTTTAGTACATTTTAAATTAATTTTTGCGAATATTATGAATCGAAATTCTTACGTTCATTTAACTTAATTTAAAAAATCAAAATTAATACTGAATGATTTTTAAGAAATATTCAATGTTTAATACATAAAATTAAGATGAGTTTTGTATTTATTTCGATTCAAACAAAATATTTTTTACATGCATTATGTTTTATTCAGAAAAAAGCACGCAAATAGATATTGATTTATTTTTTACTTTACTAAGAATTGACTTTATCTAATAAATGGTTACATTATTTTTAGTTTTAGTTTTATGTTAAAAAATATTTAATTTCATTAAAACAAATACTCAGTTTATAATTAATTCAAGTAAAATTAATTTCTATTTAAGCTTTTTAACATCTGTATACAACATCAAACTTGATTAGAAAGAAGTATTCATCTCGACTCGAAAAAAATTATTTTTAATTATTTTTATTTCAGTAATTAATTCTCAAATTACGTTGAATATAAATTTAATTTAATCTTGCAGTAGAAGAAAATGTTCTCATCTTTTTAGAATAATTTTTATAATGTTTGGAACTCCAAAATAACTGAATAGATATGAAAATTATTTTTTCATTTCTCTGTTTTAAAAATTCAATCTATAAATCGAAATAACTATCCAAAAGGATAAGAACGATCTGCTAAGTGAACTAAATTTTTTAAAATGTAAAACTAGATTTTTTAGCTTTCTCAATAAATTACATACCAGTACCGGTCGAGAAAAAATAACGATGACTACTTCTTTTCACTTGTACTGAAAAAGCTAGTTAGCGCAGCCCCGTTGGTGTTAAAATGTGGAACTCACATATCTAAAGCTTAATATGCTAATAGAAAACAAAGAAAATGTAAAATGACGAATTTTTTCGCATCGTCTTTCTGTGATAGGCGCCCTATTTATCATTTTCATTGCTGCTATTCACTCGTTAGTTTTAATTTTTCGTTGTTCATTTTTCTTAATTTAACATTTTTTATAAAAAAATTGGAAGAAGCGGGAAATAATGTTGTGATATATGACGATAAAAGAATACTGGTTGTTATGTATGTAATGGATTCATACACTGGTTTCTATGGTCTGTGATAGGAGGATGGGCTTTAGTACCCCCTACGGGGGTGGCACCTGGAACCCCCTTGGGGGCGTCTCGACTCAGTGACCTTGTCTGTAACCGGGGAGCATCAAAATTCTCACTCTGAAACTTCCACTCACTATTTTCTTCGGAAACATATGTGAGTTCCACAAAAGCTGTGATGCCAACAATTAGTTTGGGTTTCGGAAACAGACCAATAGGAAAAATAACCAAAGGGAATTAATGCACTTCGCGGCACGTTTGTGGTACGCGTACCAATTTGCCGTCCCGTACGCGTATCGAGGTCGGTCCTTTCGACATGGAATAAATCTATATTTTTTCTGTTCCCAAGTGGTTGAGTGTTGTAACTATGAGAATGCTCTACAACAAATAACACTATACTTACTCGATCAATAAGCGCACAACATAATTTAGTTCGATCTTTGGTGCTATTAACAAATAATGTATTCTGTTTTTCTCAATGATTATGCTTGTTTAGAATCAATAATCAACGATTGAATGGTAAGGAGTTCAAATAGCTGCTTGACACGTGAGTGCATCGTGCAGGGCGAATTTTTAGTCTTCATTTGAATGAGCTCACATCAAGCTATTCTTCATTATGATCTCTCTAAATTATCACTAATAAAATTAGATTCAATTGGAATAGGATGATGATTTATTGTGTTCTGAAGTTCGTCGCTCACAATCATTTTCTAATACTTTGATGAACAAAGATCCATTTGAATTTTTACAACTAAGACAATTTTCATATAGCGCACTATCACATGTCTTTTTCTTCAATAACTCTGTAAACGTATTTCAAAGGCAACTCATGTACTGGAGGTTTTCTGGAAGCATTTATGTAGAATAATCATAGTTTTCGGCTAAATGATACATTTGGACACAGATATGAAACGTTTCACTCATTGATTTTTAAAATTTTTATTGTTCAATTATAATATCTGTAACTAATCATAGTTTGATTCTGGGTAACGCATTAAAAAGTACATCTAATGTACAACGAGCAAGTAGCTTTAGAATACAAAAGTAAAAGAGAGAAATGTATTAAAAAATATTCGAATGTGTAGCTTTGATAATAGACAAAATGGCTCGTAATCTCAAGGAAAGTCTTATGATTTTTCATGGACGATGGGAGTAATTTGATTCTGAGATAGGATAGTTTTTCTTTAGATGCTACCGATGCAAACCAAGATATTTTATTTTACATAATTTTTCTACTAGAAAAAGACTTAACCAATACGTGCTTTCAAGAAAGTTATTCGACGAAGAATATCAATTTTTATAGCAACGCGATCCTGTTTAAAAATGATTTGTTGTATGAGTAGGTATTCAGATGAATTTATCTCGACGTCCTTTCGTCTCAGTTGAAATTCATGTAGTTTCATATATTTACTTATTATTTTCTATTTATATGAGAATAGTTATTTTAAAAAACAAATAAACGATCTTGTTTATATTTCACAAAAAAAGACACACATTAAATAAATTTAGTTGTGTAATTTAATGCATCAATAGCATCCGTAAATGATATATTAGCTAGACTGAAGTCCTCTTGTCTTCTTTGTTCAAGACCTTTATTATAATACCAAAGCATAATCGTCGTGCATAAACGACGCATCAGTTGCCGTTCGTTGTAAACTACGGTTGTTCTATTCCAGAATGGTTCTCCGAAACATTGCAAGACCTCACCCATTTGAAGAACATACAATGAATCGATCGTTATTCCTGCTAGTATTGGAACTATTTCGATTAGCTTCGTAGATGTACAAACAATGACAAGATTAGACTCGTTGTGTTTTATCGCTGCTACTAAGAGTTCATCAATATCTGAGCAATGCAATACCACGCCATTGAATGGTTCCGTGGGAAGATGCGACAAGTCCAAAACGAGAATTTTGAGTCCTAGAGTATTTAAATCAGATAAAATGGAATGTCCTAGTTTTATTTCAAACATATATGATTGTGTTTAAAGAAAGCTCAATTCTTTTTATGTCTTACGAAAATAGCTTGAATGCTCCTGTTGAGCAAAATTTATACAAGAAACATGTTAAGTTTATCAGGTGTTCAACGATTGATTTTTTCATGTTTGTTACATAGATTTTGATTATTTACCTGACATTTCGCACGCAAGCTTTTTCAACAACGCGATGAATTCTTTTTGTGAGATTGAATAAGTATTTACGCACAGTTATGAGGCAATGCTGATTTCTATAATTGCGAAGAAACAAAAAGTGAGTAATTCGTATATGACAATAATAAACATGACTTTGGTCTCCCACGCTACACATTCTCTTTCATTCTGTCGTATAAATTGCACGTGAACACCGTTATCGTTTCAAGATATTTACATTTTTTCTCGACTCAATTAAGTTTTCTTTTTATGCCGTTTATGTTTGCTGATTGTCAGATCATTTTTATCGATTATAATTGGTTGAAAATCTGAATATCTTTATAATCATCAGATAATATATTTTTTCAACTTGCATTATTAGTTCGCAATCATTCATAAAGATTGTTGCCCGTTGACTAAGTAGATTAAAAATATTAATTTTCTTGTGTTCCTTTTGAATCGAATCTCACCCCCGCATGCATTACTAATCATGAGTAAAAAGACATGAGGAATATTTACTTTGCAGGCATAAATTAAAAAGTATTCAGCTTCACAGAATGAATGAAATTCATTATTTACTTATGATGATTGCATATGACGAAAGGAATAGTTCGCAAGCAACTACATCATTTTACCCCTACTTTCAAAAAGGATTCATGAATACGTAATCAAAACAACATGAATTTATGGTTATTTTTCTATGTTGTAACGAAATATTGTTTTGTATGTTCTCTATTTTTTTGAAACCTTTACGCAGACCCCATGACTGCCTGTGACATTCGACTCCAGACAAAATTGATGAATCGATAGATAGTATTTGCTGCGTGATGAATTTGATTATCTATGAAGAACATACATTAAATGGTAAAACGGCTCCCGTTATTTTCAAATGCTTCTAAATTTTACGATAAGCCTTAATTGCTAGAAAAAGTATTTACAATCAACTATTATCTCGAACAAATCTTATACCAAAGATTCGATTTAAAGAATATATCTTTGAAAACTCTTTAGAAAATAACAACTATATTCTACAAATGTTAGAATATATGTGCTGAAAACTGTTTTTATTTATTTATTTCGAACCATGTGTCATATTAAGTATTGATGAATAAGCACAAAAAAATATTTTTTGTCAATAGTCGTGTAAAGCACTTCAACCAACTTTTCTCCTTGACAATGCGATGTCACGATGTCAACATGATGATGTTATAAACATCGACCGAAACATTTTCTTGCGCAACGTTAACATCTTCCTGATGAAGAAAAGAGCAGTATAGCTATTATTTATTTGTTACTTATTTTCAATAACCTTTCATCAAGCAACATCGTGATAATTCCAAAGAGTGAGAAAAGTCAAATATTCATACAAGAGAATATCACTTTTCTCTGCTTTCATGAATGGGTACTTAGAAAAATTTCGATATAAACTTTTAATATAGCTTTCGAACTGAAAATCTCAAAGTTTCTAGTCCATATCATCTATTGTACTACTGACAGCTCTCATAAATTCTAGTGATTTTCCCAGGTTCTTCCAATGTTTAGTGAGAGTCGAATTTTTGAAAATCGATAAACTTCAATAGAAAAAATAGGTTTATCGTGTTTTATCCTTGTGCATTACAGTAAATTTCAAGTCTTTAATCGTCGACAACAATTTGAATGAAAGAGAATATCCAGATACATTCGTGGTCTATACAAAAATCATCAAGTTGAATCACCTAGCTCAAACTATAGAGATAGTTAACGATTGCTAACCATCATAAAATGCCGATTATTTTGAAAAGATCTGGTCTGCAAATTAAAAACAAGATTAAGCCAATCGTCAACGATTCATCCGTAAGTTTATGTCTGTAAAAAGATTTTTTCCAGAATTCAACAAACTCCCAACAATATTTATTAAAAAATGAACTGTCTCACTACATTTATTTTATCAGTTGATTATTCATGAACATATAGGTTTGAAAGGACTTTAACGAAAACGATTACAAAATGATTCGAAGTTTCTATTATATTCAAATGTTGTATTCTAATTGAGAAAACTGAATCGCATCCTAGTCTATCTAAATGAATGAAAGGTATCATGTGGATTCATTTAAAATCTTTTTATCATAATTAATCGTTAAAAAGCAGTGCATTGTTATAACTTAAATCTAATTTGAATATTAATTATTTTCATTCAATGGATTATTTATTAAGCAATTAATTGAATCTATTTTTTTTACTTTTCTGTATTTCATTTAGTTTGAATGACCATTAAATAACAAGAAGTGATAGCAGGTGAACATGTTAACTGAAGTAAAGAAGTGTTTAAAATTTTGAAAAAATATACTCATGAACTTATGTAGCGAACTTGTTTTGTGTTTATCGCGAATCACAATATAATATCATGTATGCAGAAAATAGCTGTCGGGTTTTTGACGAAAAAAATTTGTTTTTCAAAGAGTTCGAACAATATTTGCCTATGTCAAAATAGGATTGTAAATCTACCTATAACACATAAAACATACTTTTATCCACCGGAGTACAACATTGATTTTTCTTTTCTCAATCATTTGAATTCATTTTTTCTTCTTCATAAAAACAGTTTTGTGATTCGGAACTTAAGTAACAACAATGAGTGAAAAATCATGACTTGCTTCACAAATCAGATGACATGTTCTTATAGACCTGTTCTGGTGTGATCAATTTTAAATGAGGCTATTTTGCAGGAATATCAGATCAACCTGTTGTTTTCCCTAGACTGAAAGGATAGGGTGAGTAAACTGGAACTCACCTGTCTCTGTGTGTCTGTAACAGCAACTAAAACAAGCATTACTATTGCCCAAATTACCATTTCTGTGGCCGAAATGACCATTTTTATGCCACAAATGACCATTTCTGTGGGCTAAATGACTATTTTTATGGTGCCTATGGTGTTTGATTTCATGGGAGAGAAACGCCAAATAACTCCCTCCCAGTGATGGAGCCGAAGTATGGTGTGCCACCTATGGAGTTTTGAGACTGCCATCATAAAATCTCAGCTTGTGGCGAGTTAGTAATTAGGTGAGACCTAACCCGCTCCCAGTGTTTCCAATAGCAGGTGTACCAAGTAGAAGTAAAATGTACAGAACATCTGCTAATTCTGATTTACACTCTGATTTACACTTTTCTCTAAAAACCAAAATGTACTGTGTACACTTTGCAAAAACTATTTACACTTTAATTCTAGAACTTTGCCCACTGTATAAGATATTAGACTATGACCTTTGAATCATTTTTGTTGTTCAAACTCATTTTCTTTTCATATTTTTGAAAATATTGTGTCAGATTTTAAAACAGTATGTCTACTTATCATGCATTTGCATGTGGGCGCAAAGGGGTCAGAATGAGAGGCTTAGCTACATTGTTCTTCATTTCAATCATATTTGCGCACTGATTGGTGTGATTCACATAGACAACATAATGAGATGGTGACAGCGCTCTAATTAAAATGAAGAAATACAGTTGGTTGAAAACTCAGAGAAAGCCTTAGCCAAATATTTTTCAAGCAGGTGACCTTTATATCTCTTGCACAGTCTTCTTGTCCCTGCCAATTGCTTTCTAAAGTTTAGTCTATATTCATCACTGCAAAACGAACAATAATTTTGCTTTTAGATCAAAAAAATTGGCTTCAGTACGCTTTGTACGCTTTGCTCATATAAGTGAAGTGTACATGCACATTTTGTTTTAGATTTCTATTGGAAACACTGCACAGGAAAAAAAACAGTTTTTTACCGAACCTAAAAAGGATCTTATCCTCGATACACGGTAAGATCCTTTTTTGGTTTCGCAGAAAAAGAGTTTTCGTACGAATCCTTTAAAAACGCGTTTAAAAAAAAGGTTTCGTAGCAATGGTTTCGTACGAAGCCTAGCAGAGACAATTCAAAAATGGTTCC
>OENT01000644.1:0-89386 GCA_900239685.1 Rotaria macrura
CGACCATGTACCTATCGTGGCGTAAAACAGATGAAATATTCCTCCGTACACATTCGACTTTGAAAATTCATTTATGACTAAATCGAAGATAATATCTCTCGTGGAGTAAGTCAGTTCATAACTAGAGCATGTCTGGTAAAAGATTATACCTGATAAGTCAATCAAAATGTCGCAGCAATAGAAACCAAAACTAGTACTAATCTTCTATTTCTCTTTTCTACAATGACATTTCTTTTTATTACTATTAAAAAATTTCACGAAAAATAATTTCAGTACAAAACATCCCACCATGAAGTATTTGTTCATGTCACAAACGAAGGTAAAGTTCAGCTAAGCAGTAACCGAGCAGTAAATATGCTTTTTGTTCAGATGGAAAACTGTGAAATGATTTTCTTCCATTTGTAACTTGTTTTTGTTTAGATAGGTTGAGTATTCATTTTTACGCTGTCTATCAGATGGCATGGATTGGATTCAGAAAAGCCTATTTTTGTAAAATTATTTCTTTCGCTCCAGAAAAAACTTGTACAGGAAACTCATTCAGCAGAACTAACACTCTAGCAGAGACACCCCACCCAGACTCATAATGAATGCATATCAATACACTACGTTCGAACAATGTTGTCTTCAAACTTGACAGAAAAAAGTCAGTAAACTCGGCTTGATTTTTTCAAATGAAAATAATTATTTAAAAGTACCACCCCAACTTTTGTTTATTATTAGAAACGAGAAGTAGTGAGTTTTAATAGATCAATTTCTTTTGGTATCGAAAGCAAGATCGGTGACTGTTTGCTTCGAGTTCAATCGATTCTCTTTTGTTATTACTTATTATACATGAATTAGTGGTTTGATTGACCTGTTGCAAAAGGATAAAACTCTTGCTGTATCTTCTCAAATCACATCATTCAGGATAATTCTGAAACTTTGAAAACTCTTCAGACGAACATAATGCATAATTGTAAAGCTCATATATGGGTAACGTAGGTTTTCAGCTTTATTTTCATGAGACTTTATCAAAGTATATGTACCAATGCAATTAAAGTTTTGAATAGCTTGAAGTGAAAAAGAGAAAAATTCACTTGAATATCAGAACGAGTTCACGTTTCGGTGTTCTAGTATGCACTTCAATAAGAATGATGAGTCTCAGCACTCGCAGCAGTCGACAATTTATTAACAAGTTTTAACTCAGTCCACAGACTGAGTGGAGTAGCTTACCATTACCCTCGGTAAAGACGTGTATTGAGTTACTTCACGTATCCAGACGATATCTGAGAAAAATAATATAATACTAGAGTGTTTTCTTCGTTATAAACTAGTAAGTTGATACAATATCTACCAAGTGGCATAGTATTTGTATATGATTGATTAAAATTTAAACTAATGCATTCTAGATATAGTCTCACTGGTTGGTTTATTCAATATTTGAATGGGGAACTTTTAGAAATCATATAACGAAATATTTGTTTGATTTTCTTTAAAATTTCAAATCTTTGTAAAACTATATGGTTGAATACGACAGAGTAACGAGTGTGATCAACAGCAAGCATCAACCGATGTAATTAGAAGAAGAAACTTTGTTTTTCACGAATTATTTAATTTGTCATGAGTTTTTTGTATTATTCAAAGAAAGATGATGCTCTTCGACAACCTATCGAACATGAATATGCATCACTTTATCTTAAAGTACTTAAAGTCGTGCAGAAGACAGAACGGTAAGCATTTTTTCCAAAAAGAACTTTGAGTTTTTTCTTCGGTCTGATAGCAAAATGATTGCGGACTTTTTCATAAATTTGCTTCGATGCATATTCGAAAAAAAACGAAGTATCTAAGAAAAACTACTCTCTTTTTTTATAATTTGCTAATTTATATTTTCTTGCTGCCTAGCATATTTCGAGCGATACTTATTTTGATAAGTATATTCTTGCATAATTAATTGAATCAGTTTGATTTTGACAAGATCTTGGGAAAAAGTTCCATATGCTGAAGTGTGTCAACGAATAAAAGATTTTTAGAAAAGAACTGTGAATCATCAACTGAAAAAGAGACCGATCGAATAAGGGATCTGTTCATGTATGGAAAAAATGTTTCCTTAATTAATATGATCACTGTGCTCAAATACTAATTTCGTCGATGCTGAGCATGTATCTGCAACCAATATTATAGTTACTATCAGTAGAAATATCAAGAGGTCTTTTTCATACAGCATATATTTACCTACATATGATACAGTAGTTGATTGACATAGTTCTTTTGATGATGATCAAAGGTTCTTATGACAATAATCACTACACTCTTCTTAAACTGAACTAAGAATCAAATTAAAGATGTACTTTGTACATGTCTTGTAAAACATCAAATAGAATAGTGTTGATTTCTTTCTTTCCTGAAATAAGTAAATTTGTCATCATTGACACTTATCTCGGTGCAACGTTGAATGTTTGATATTCGAAAAATAATTTTCCTGCTGTCATGATATTCATTTGAATTTTCTCAACTCTCAAATTTTTGATTCGCAAGTGATTTCATAGCAGAAGGGTTTTCTTTACTTTTGCCTTAGCGAAGATTATGAGTTGATTTTAGATGAACAACAAATCTATCGAAAATGTTCGCCGCAATTAACTAAAGAATAGAACATCAAATAGACAAGTTTTTATTCACCTTTCTCTTATTTGATTCTAGTCACGTTCTTCGACAAGTACCGCAACTATGTCCGCCGCGTCCAGTAACTATACCTATTCCTATATATACTATCGATTCCAATGCAAATATAGATGATGATGATGATACAACTATTTAAGTTATTGTAACTGACAGTACTAGTAAGAGTTCACAAAAGCATACAACGATTCCAACCGTTATGCCACCACTACCGATTGTACGAGAATCAATCTCCTATGTACCAACAGCAAAAGATGATACTGCACGTGACCATCTTATTGGCATATCGTATTTAGGCGATAAATTTTATGCTGACGATCAACAGTTAATTAATTCAATATCAATCGCACTGTCTAAACGACAAAAATTAATACGAAGTATAGTTTTGTCCGTAATATTAACTTTCTATTGAATCTTGATATTTAATTAGAAAAAAAAACTTCACGAAAATTTTTTGCAGAATATCTATCAATCACTTCGATCAAATAAATTATGGGATTCTTATTCAAATGAAGAAGTGATCGATGCCATACTGCGCAACAAAAGTCAAAAGACTCGAAAAGATTAATTTGATGAATTTTTCTAGATTATCATCGTGATTCAACATCACGAGCAAGACTCGTGGTGTAAGCAAATCAAAACAGTTGTTCTCTCAATGAGAAAAAAACCACCTACTACAAACAATCAGAAATGTGATTCAGAAGATGTAGATAATGATGAACTTATTATTGAACGTTTGTGTTCTTGATTTTGTCCACGTTGTTACAGTTACAAGTAAGATGTTCATTATTCTAGAGTATAATTTAAAACTTTTTCAATAAAGAATGTTCTCGATTGATTTGTCTCCGAGTTCAATGCTTTTAGAATATTGAAGTCGATTTTATTCATTTTAGTGAACGTTCTCGGAGTTAAAAAACATGCATATCTTTGCTTCGATGTAGTTTATTCACGCCGATTACCAATACTAAATTGACATAATAAGCATCAGTCCTCCTTAGAGTCACATATCGCACTGATTTTTTATTTTCTTTTGAGCAATTTCTATATGATTGGAATGTTCAGTAAAGCGTCGCAACATTTATCCTGAGACTCTAATTTTGAATGCTGACAGTAAATAAAATTTATTAAAATATTTTCATCAATCGTTACTACAAAAAATAATTTATCCTTTTTAAAGCACAATAATATGACAGAGATGAAAAATGAGCACGAATCAGATTTTGACTTTAGCCATCGATGCTTTGAATATATTAGACGCAGAGAGGAAATATTCGAATACGAAGTAACAATCACTAAATTGAACGCTTCAGATATAATTTTGATATTTTCATTGAATAGTGTGATTCAATCTTTTTTCTTATACTTGTTTATTACATAAAGAAGGTCCATCTCATCTATCATTACTAAAACGATTCTTTATCTCAAACAGTAATCGATTCGAACCATGTAGTCCGACATGTTATAAATATCAATGCGAATGTCATAAACGACCATTATCACCATCATCGCATGCGAATAAATCATCCTATGAACTCGAAAAGCATGCAAAACCTCAACGAATATGATCGAATAATGTTCTTATGACTTGAAATAAAAATCTAAAACTTGATTTAAATATTCAAATAAGTGATACACAAAGAAAACGCCATGCTTAACAAGAATCGAAAATCATTACACTGATCAATCGATTCAAGAGTATTCATTTGGTAATAGTTGCACACGCGATGATAGAAATTTATTTCGTTTATTTTATTTTATTTTCGATGGTGATTTATGTTCGCCTAAATAAGTATTTGAAAATAATCGATCATGCTATGATCTTTATCAGCACCTTATCAATGATTCAAAATATTTTTCTAAACGTATATCATCAACGAAAGATTCACCATTTTTAATACGCCAACCATATCGAAGACGTATGCCGAAAGGTACTACAGGAGCATTTCTTCTCTACGTAAAAAAGACTCTAAATCGAACAAATAGTAATTATGATCGTAAGAGTACAACAACAGAAACAACCACAACATTGAAACCAGCTTATCGACCTTGTTTACATGATGGACCATGTACTCCTGAAAATCTCCAGTGTCGTTGTACAAACATGGGAACATTTTGTGAAAATTTTTATAATTGTTCTATTGATAGTCCACGTCGATTTCCGGGTCGTGATTGCAAAGGTTCAAACTTGTTTGATAATTGTTAATGTTGTGCTGAGAGTCGAGAATGCGATTCGGACCTATGTCATCATTTTGGAGCATCCTTATTTTTTAATCAACTCAAACCTTCAACCAAATCGCAAGTTTTATTATTTAACTGATACTTTCTTGTATGAGAAAATCAATGCATATGTGTATAAATGCTGCGTAGGCTTCGCAGTCCCTCTGAATGTTGGCTGATAGCATCAAGGAAATAATGCCAGATATATGCACTTCGGCTTATAGTGAACTCTCTCAATGGAAATGAATCTAATCATCAAGCTTACTTTATCTTTTTTTAATACATGTATCTGACAATAGAAAAGTAAATTCGCCATCGGATGCACAGAGCTTCCATCCCATAATGTGATACCGAAAAATTCTTGAAAAATCTATTTTATATGCTTACTTCGAGAGCCTGTAGCTCATAGTGAACATGAGATATACAATTAGTATTTTAAATTGAAACACACATGTACCTGTTAAGGCCTATTTTATACTGATTGTAGTACAATAACTATTTGCGTGCTATCAGAATTCACAGTGCAATAGATTCATATTCATAGACTATTTTCATTGTAGCAGCAGGTACAGATCAAGTCGGAGTTGTCAAGTTGATCTACGGATAGTGCACATCGTTAATATTCCAAGCAGTTATATAGTTTCGTAAGTTATCAACCCATATATCTTGATAACACCAAAAGATTTCCTTTGAGGAACAAGGGAAAATGAATAGTTTCTAAAAATCAAAGCATATTTTAGAAGTACTGAAATATCGCGAAATCGCGAGAAGATGCCAAAAAATCACTGACAAAATTTACCCGATATATCTGATCGCGAACGACTAGTAATATACCAGCACGATCACATAGTCTGCGGTCATGTCGTTATAATGAAATATCATGCTATCAACAACGACATACAAATTCAAGAACATCATTAAATTCAAATACACCACAATCGTCATCAGTGATTACACGTGCCAATATTGCATTGCAACGAAAGATTCATAAACACATTCTTGTAGTCGAATCTGATGGTAGAGGTCTCTTTTTATGGGATCGTTCAATCATATAAAAATAACACGCTTTAAAAATAGTTCTCAAGTACCAAATACTTAATTTAAATCGAATTATTCATTTCAATCTCCAATGTAATTTTTCGATCAAATAAGTGGAAGATCTTTGATTTTTTTCCAGGAACCTTCTCCTCATTATCCATTGATAAAGTTCTCCTTATGAAACAGATATAATTGACAATTTCATCACGTATTTAAAACACCCATTTGGAGTTCAATCATAGCAAAATCACTGCACACTATATTATTCTTATATTAAGTGGCTGGTTACAGAATTTTTCTAGATTCATCGATAGCAAATACTGAAGATGAAATTAATTTTGAAGAAGTCGACTCTATGATGGACGCGCATTTTCCTATTTATTTAATCTTGATATGCATCACTGTATTGATTCTCTCGACAATTTGGCATCAACCTTCGGTTAGAATTTTTGCTATTTTTAAAATCGATTTCTGAATGAACGACACACGAAGAAATAGAAACTGAAGTTTCTTGTCGATTTATTAAGTAAACGGAAAGACCGGCTCTTATTTTAAAAGATATTCAGTTGACCCTTTTTATTTTGTTCTAATGTTAATAAAAGGTAGAGAAATAAAATAAATCTTAAACTTATGATTTGATTTTTGTTTTATTTTAATTTTTGTGATGTATTAAAATTATATCAACATATTAGAAAATATCCATTAAGTATATCCATCTCCACACGTGATGCATTAATAATCTTGGCAAGATTTATGATGACGATCTTTCAATAAGAAGGAACTTCATGAATCAATGGTTAGCATCTCTAATCAGTATTCAGTAATGGCAAATATTTATTCTCTCGTTTGTATATATATGAACATGTTAGATTTGAGATCAACCCTGGTGTGAAACTTTTCATTCTTTCATTTCTTAACAAGTGATATAGTTTCATTTTTTATTGCTATGAAATTCGACATTTTTATTATATTCATTTCTGCATCGTTTTTTATGACTTCATGCTGCAAACGTGTTACAAAACGATTCAAAATTTATACAAATATTCAAAAACACCGACTTCAAGAATCTATTAATACATATATAAATTCTTTATAAGTATATATTCATTGTACATGAAAACTCTATACGTATCTGCTCTTAAACTCAATTCTGTATGGAAAGCCACATGCTTCTTAAAAGTGTATTCAAGTTATGCATGGCTTATACGCTATATCAGGGCCTACAAGAGTTTAACAGGGTTCAAATTAAAGCAGAGCTGGTAACTCCCTTCATCATATCCACACCCTCATCCAGTGAGATTTTCACCTTTACTTGCTCTGTGACGATCTCTGTTTGTACCTGACATCTTTAAAAGTATTGATATTTTCTTCTCACATCTTATCCTTTCCGAATTGGTCACCTTTCGACGTTTTCCATCAGCCACCAATTATCGATCAGATTATATTGGGAGTTGAATAAAAATAATGATTTTGCATACAAATGATGCCCATAGTTCTTGAAGCACAATTGTGTCGTATCATGGATGGTTACCAAAAAGATGATATATCGGTGCTAGATATTAATTGAATAAAAAATCAACAATAGTAAATTCTTTATGCTCATGAATCCTTTAAGCATTCGATATGTTTTTATTTCCATATTTTCTATCACCGCTAATGTTCAAAACTCAGTCTTATATGAAAAACTAATATGGAAGGTATGACTTGGTATTCATCACATACAACAANAAAATTTCTTTCAAAGTATATGCACTAAAAGTCAAATCATGATCAATTTTGTGAAGTCTTGACAGATTATAAGATATTCTAAGATTGATTGAGAATATAACGAAATAGTTTCTATTGATGGAAATCGAAAGCTGGAAATGATGAAACATTAAACTTTAACGAATCGAATATGAATCTTTCGTGAGTTCTCTCTCCTTGTATAAAGCAAACAAAAAACATTTATTTCTTCTAGAATACACAGCTTGATTATGTAATCCAAACAATTTATAGACTTGTCAAAAGCAAAACTATTTAGAACTTAATGGTATTCGTCGATTATACTTCAAATTTATTGATGGCTCTCCATTACTTGTTATTTGTTTTTACATCATGCATACTATTTTATGATGAAGTCTAAAAAATACCAGTTACCAGTTTCACACGTATCGCATGTTCACATTATAAGAATGAATTACATACTTTAGTGTTTCATTGGCATGCTTCTATCTCTATAGCTAAATAAATAACACGTATGCACTCAGTCAATTTCCCTTGTTCCGTGAAACTTTCCAATAATAATGTAGCCACTGATTTTAAGAGAGGGATGCAAGAGTTCTATTCCTGATGGGTCAACTCGGTACCTAAATAGATTGATGCCTCACGGTCTTCAGAAAATCCATGACACAGAGGTGGCATACATTTTTTTAGCTTATAAAACACGTTTCTGATAGTCAGATGAACCGTAGCAAACTAAAGATTGATAATATGTTATTGTTAACTAACAATTTTTACCGGTATATTTGTTTGTTCAACTTTAGGTTTTGGTCTAGGAAAAGAGTGTCGCTGTATCATAAGGTAGAAAATCAAATTTGATTTCTGTCTTCGACTTCTAATTATAATTTGGAAAGGAATAGATTCCTTCTGTAGCTGTTTCTTCGATAATACAGCTAGTGGAGATTCGTCACGTGATAGTGATGGAGGGAACTCATCAGACTGAAGACTCAGAGATTATATACGGCGTACAATAAGGAATGTTCTACAGAGCTTTTTCTTTATATTTTCAAAACTTCACAAACTATAATGTAGAGAAATGGCTCTGTCAATGGCGGAAAGTATATTGGGATCCTCTCGCATATACCAAAATTGGCAAGATGAGATTGTAAGTTGTCAAACATTTTTATCCTTTGTCTTTTATAGTCCTTACGGATGACATCTGTATTGTTACCTTTGATAAGTGGGTAACTGCATCCCATAATGATTCAAATCAACTTAGCTAACGATTTCTTTTCTTCAAGCAAGTTTCATCAGTATCCTAAGCACTGGAATATTTTAAGACAGCAAAAGTCTGTCGCAAATGTACTTTTTGCATTAAAGGTGTGTATAAAAAACCGTTATTCATCCAATGACTCTGAAATTAATATGTGAAATACGATGCAGAGTCAGTGCTCCTAATTCTTCTGCAAAATACAATTGAGTAATCGATTGATAAGTGGTGGCCAATAATCATCGTCTGGAATTGGTTGTTATTTTTCCGAATAGCATGAACATTTTACAGTCGATACACGTGTTTTTAATCATACAGTGAATAGTCTCTGTTTCTCAATGAGCCATGGAAGCATGAGAAACATTAAATTCTATTCAGCTTCCTAACAGTTCCTAATTATGCCGCTGAGAATATTGTTTACTTCCATTACAAATCCAGTGAGTTGAACTATTCATTAGAGTTCCAAATTATTACAAACGATAAGGAAAAAAGACTGCTGCTCCGAAACAATCAGATTCAAGTCTATCTCATGGCCTTCTCCTGTACGATAATTTTAGAAAGACTCTTGGTCAAGTTTATTATCAGACGTATCATCTTCTTTCAAGATTTGGTATTAATTTTACATGGAAAAAAAAACCACGAGTAAATTTGCAATAGAAAAAAGTAGATCATTTGCAAGAGTCAAATTTTTAAAAAATCGTATGGTGTAGTCTAATGAAAACCATTGCGATTCATTAGATGAAGAGTCAAACTAGAACTTCAAATCTGTTGTTGCTTTTTTCAGTCAAATCAGAGAAACATAACTGATCCTATAAGATAAAATGCATGATTGGTCTTTTGTGTCAGCTAGCGACAATTCTCAATTTTGTTTAATAGGAATCTTTCAGTCAATCTCTCCTTGATTTAAAAACTCGTTCTTTCCGGTATCAAAGTGCATGTCAAAAACAATTTAATCATATATAGAATGTCTGCTGTCTTTTCGTAGTCAGGAAGGCTACGCTACCATCTGATTGATTTAAGCATGTTCAACTGTCAGATTATTGAATGAATAAAAGATTACAGATGAGATGGTATAAATTCATTTGATACGGCATATTTCTTGCATTATGGAGATTAATTTATCTTATTCCTTACTGCTCTTTGTTATTCTACCTCAGATACCCTGTTATCAAAGTGGACTGAATACTCATCTAATTCGACTAACGTAAGTAAGTAGAATTTTAAAAAATAGATCATCCTATTGAACTATTTTAGGGCATGCACATGAAATAGATAAGGTGCTGTGGACAAATCTTGAGAGCTGCGCATTTCATTCACACAAGAAAAGTCAGTCTCTGTAGAAAAATGGTAATTTCGAATTCCAATCATTTTCCAGATCGAATATTTTTCTTCCCACAATAACTTCGACTTATGAAATATTATATCTATTGCGTTTAATCACGACACTAATGAAATCGTTCCACATATGTACGTGACGTTCTTGAGATTGTTGCACAAGAAAGTGATGCGCTATGAATAACTCTTGATGTGTGCATAGATCAAGCACATGAAAAAGCAAGTCGCCTACGGAAACATTTCCCTCAAAATTTGAATGCAACATTTGTAACAATGTGATAAAGAAGTGACGCCCTGATACTGTACTCTATGAGGTTTTCAGAATTAGAATGAGGATCAAAACGGTTAACTATGAATTTCGGGAACGTGGAATCCGCCGTTCCTTCCTTCTTATGAACCATGCGTGCAGAATACCTGGCGTCGAGATCTACTCGTATAATACAAAGAAGGCTATGTAAATAGCTCATTTTATTGGAACTATAGAATAGGTCTGATTGTTATAAGTGCCAAAGATACTTGAAAGCCACATATTCACGGAATATTTTTCTTATAGTTTTGTTCAGTATTCTTCGCTGCATCGAACAATATACGATAGTGTTTTGTTTTTGGTTGGTTGGTTTCACAGTGTAATATATGACCCTCAAAGATACTTCATATGCCATGTCTTATAGGCCCCACATACTCCTGAGGATGCTGCCTATGACAAAATCAGTAGAAAAATAGTGTGGTGATCAAAACTATCACTTAGCAATCATGTGTTATTAGTTAAATTTGTAACTGCGTATGTATGATATCTTTGCTTAATAGTGAGTACCTTAGTGTACATGTTGAAACAATCAATAGATTTTTTTCAACAAGTACACTATAACAATGAGGGCTCCATATTCAATTCTGTTCTTCTTCATCTTTGTTCTTATCAATAGTCATGCGTCATGAATTTTTTATTTCTCAGCATACATATGGAACTTATTCTATTCTTTCATTCAGCTTGTTAAATGGATTTTCCCTTGTTCGTCGTTCATAGAATGTTCCGAACTTTTTTTATCACTCTGTATGCATCATAACAGTGTTCCTTAGAAGTAATATGAGAAATCTACATTAATATGAATGAAAGCATAAATATTCCCAACAAAAAAAAATTGATATTTGCTTTTAATGTATTGAATGCAACAACTACATCATCTTTCATATTTTAATCCCTAACGTATCACACTAATAAAATTTTTCTGATTTATGAATAGCTACTAAGAATAGAATCGATCGGAGAGTGTGAAAAATATTCACCGAATTCGAGTTCTCGCTGATTTCAGAAAAATATAGTGGAAAAATTTTCAAACTGATAGTGATTGATCTCATATGTTGCCGAATTCGACAGAAATGGAGCCAAAAATATTTTTTAATTCGTAGAAAGCCTCTACAAAAGTTCTTATGAAGACGGAAGGGATAACCCTCGAGTGACCATCTTTTTGTTCGTTATCCTTTTTTAAAAATATACTTATAACGGTTACAGTGAAAGACGAACAAACTGATTTCAGGAATTGAAATCAATTCATTGTTCTATTTTCAGAGGCTATGATGTGCACTGATTCCATTAATAATAATAAACAAAAGTCATCCATGAAAAGACAAAATCCTACCGGTTCCAAGTAATCAAATACTGTTCTACAAAACCCCCATCACTTGTTGTTGCATTAGAGCCGACATCATCACGTAAGTTTCTCCATGTCAAGATTTTCTTTTCAAAGGATATACCTCTATCAATTGATGAATCATTGTACAGTTGAAACTAGGTAAATGCAGACGAATGTTCTGGCAAGAGATTGAGCCGGCATCTTACGTCATAGCGCAGAGCTTCAAGCTCCTTTGACTGAAGATTTATTCTTTTAATATTGTTGATTTGGTATTTTCTATCACTTGTTCTAACTCATTGAAGACTTGTCGAGTTTTTGTATTTTCCTATCATAAAGTATGTGTGACGTAATCGATTGATGTACAGCTAGTGTATAAGAAATAATGGTAGACTGGCTTTTTTGTTAGATAGTAGACTAAACCAATTCTAAATGTTATGATTGTTTCTATCCTTAGATGTAATCAAAGTAATAATATGTCGTTCCAGTTCTTTAGATCAATACTGGTATGTTAAATTTGAAGTCAAAGTTCTAAAAGGATTACTTTTCAAAAGAGAAGCTATGGAATTAATTGAACAAAGAATGATAAAATTAGAGTATTCTCTTGTCGACTCAGGCATAAGTCATTTGGATCTAGCACAGTTTCGACTTCAAAGTAACTCATAGATTTAAGAGCTTATCACGTAATTTTTCTTTCAGTTCTTATTAATCAAGTAGCAACTGCAAAAGAGAAAATGTCAAGTAATGAATCTCAAAAAATTTTAGCTCTTGAAGAAAACGGCAATATTAACAGAACTATTGAGCTAAAACATGAAGAAGTCATAAGTGAACCAAACGAAAAACTTATTTCACAAGCAACGGACAATGATCAATGTTCTATATCTCAAGCATCGACACAAAATCGACAAGCACAATTATTTCAAACTACGATGAACATTAAATTAGAAAATTTCTCTGTATCAGTTCGTGGCAATGATTTATTTGTTAATGCTAATTTAAATATTGTTAACGGTCGTCGATATGGTCTTGTTGGACCTAATGGTATGGGTAAAACAACACTACTCAGATATATTCCCAACCACCAATTAGCTATACCACCAAACATTGATGCTCTCTTATGTGAACAAGAAGTCTAAGCTGATGGCAAAACTGTTCTCGATATCTTCCTATTAACCGATAAGTAACGTTTTGATTTACTTGAAGAACAAAAACATCTCGAATCTCAACTTGAAATATCGCATGCTGCTGAATTACAAATAAAACTACGACAACGTTATGATGAATTGAAAGTCATCAATGCTGATGCAGTCAAACCAAAGGCAAAACGAATTCTTGCTGGTCGTGATTTTACACCAAAACTGATAGCTCGTTCATCGAAATCATTCAGTGGTGGTTGGTGTATGCGTATATCTTTGACTCGAGTATTTTTTATTGAACTGACATTACTCATACTTGATGAACCGACAAATCATCTTGATCTTAATGGTATCAATCATGGGAAAAAAAACATTATTACTTGTATCGCACGATCAGTTCTTTTTAGATTCTAACATATGTACGGATATAATATATTTAGATGATAAATAATTATTCTATTATAGAGGAAATCATTCATTATTCAAAAACAGGCTTCAACAAGCACGTGTACAACAATTAAAAGATTATGAAAAAACCATCAGCTAAGATTACTAAACATGAAGAGCAAAAGTCAAACGATAATAATCGTGGACGAAAACAAGAAACGAATGAGAATGAAACAGTCTCTCGAAAAGAACTCCTACAAAAACCAAAAGAGTATCAAGTTTGTTTCGTTTCCCTTCACCACCTCTATTAAATCCATCAGTACTAGGAGCATATGATGTTACATTTGGTCATGAAAATCATGAATTACCTTTCGAAAAACAAAATTTTTGTATTGATATGACTAGTCGTGTTTGAAAGAATTCATACAGTGCATATATTTATATATGTATATGGGTGAATATTACATGTTAATGTTATAGTTTTCGAAAATAAGTTAATGAATTACGGTTATTTTTGAACTTCAGACACATTGCTAGGCTCGTTCAGAAGTAGCTAATGATATATTATCAACTGTTATTGATGTTTTTCGCCGTTGAAGTTTTGCATCGTGTAATGTTATTGTTTTTAATTCTTCTCCTATATACCATATATTGGTTGGCTTTTATATTATTGGTCTAGAACTCGACCAACAAAATGAAATCGTTGTAAATATTTATTTTTTTGCATATACAAAACAATTCTTTCACACATCATCACATAAAATAAAAGTGACAATATGTTATCTTGATAATTTCTCGTTCCTCTATATATACGTTAATTTTATCTTGTCATGCACTATCACTTTCTTTCGTTGTTGTAGTTTGAAAATTTTTCTCAAACAGTCTTCATGGCTGAATCAGTAATAGAAAAAGAAGCTATAGCTCGTCGTCTTAGTGATGATATTCATCAATTTAAGACAAGTCATCATTTACCTGATGATCTTGAATCGAGTACGTATTTGTCTTGTCAACATTATGATTTCGTATGGCAGGTGTTTTCTAATTAGTGACCGATGCAATAAGTAATCTGCAAAAACAAGCACAAGAAGTCATGCGTCAAAAACCAAAATGGCAATCATATTTTCAAGGACAAATGGTAACAAAAGATGATTATGAATTCATCTCTAATTTCGATCAATTGAATGCCGATGGACGAATGAAACTTCTCTCTGACCCTAATTCACGAAATCAAGTAAGCTAAGTCCTACGATAGATGTTTCATACATACCAATGAAAGTAAAAGACATTATCCAGTCTCTCATATAACTACGTCCTCGATCTTGAATAGAATTATAAATTTTAATTGTATTCTACTTTAGTGTGCGAAAACATTTTTAACATTAATGTCAAAATTATTTAAACAACAAACACTTCGATATTTACTTACATTAATGGATCAATGTCTTCGAGTAAATTGATTCTAAATAAACTTAAATTAAGCATCAATATTTCTTATCTGCTTCTCTTTAAACCAGGAAGATAAAAGTCGTGTAGAAATATTTAATACGTATGCTAAAATGAAAAAAGAACAACTATGGTCATATTTTTTTAATATGTTTGCTAATCAAGATCCATTTGTTGTTTATCAAGTAATCAGTTGAAAATCTAATATTTGACTGCTAGAAAAAACCAAAAATTTCTCTACAACTGCTTTCTATAGACAAGTCGAATCATTGCAAAGCTCGCCTGTTGGAGTATTGAACGTATGCCACCATCTGATTTATCTTATTATTTAGCTTGGCTAAAAGAACAACTAAAACCACAAGTACGCTGATTCTTACTTTATACATTCGAACTCGAACATCGGAATGTATTTTCTTTAGGGTAATGAATATTTGCAAAGTGTATGTCGAAGTTTGCAAATGATGTTACGCATTGAACCGTACCGTGAAGCATTTGTTGCTATTGATGGCATTCCAAGGTAAATATATCTTTATCAGATATTATTTAAAATGTGATCTGAAGAACGTTCGACAGAAATTCTCATTTGTTAAAGACTTTAAATAAACATCGTCAGAAAATTGAATATCGATAACATCTTCTAAATCATAGAATTATGTTGAAATCGAATTTAATTATGCTTAGCGAAGGCAACTCTATTATGCTTCAAATTTGTATCTGTCTAAGATTATGCTAGCAAGTCCTTTTTTTGTTCTTCTTCGTTCATTCTTTTAGCATTATGCAAGTGTTAAATAATGGTTCCGTTGGTTTTCAAGTTCAATATCAACTTATATTTTGTTTATGGGTACTGACATTTAATCGTAATATTGCTGCTATCATGTCCAAGTAAGTTTTTTTTGGACTGGCAACTTATAACCTAGAACTATATAACTATTGTTTGAAGATATACTGTCATTCCACGTCTTAGTGAAATACTTGCTGAAACTCAAAAGGAAAAAGTTACACGTATGATTGTTGCATTTTTACGAGTAAGTCAAATATATAATATCTACGTTTATTTCATAATCATTCTGTTTGTTTGTTTTTTTTTTTGACTCTAGAATTTACTTGAAAAACCAGAAAGTGAAAAAGTAATTCGCGATAATGCTATGACGATGATTGCATGTCGACTTATAAAACCGTTAGAATTGATTTGTAATCAAAAATTCGATGATGATGACATCAATGAAAATGTTCAATTTATAAAAGAAAAACTAGATGGAAACTTAGAAGATGTTACGTAAGTCAACACAAAAAATAAATCATAGAATGTATGCCAAAAATTGTTCGTTTAATTTTAGTTCATTTGATGAATATGCTGTGGAAATTCGTTCCGGCCGTCTTTCGTGGACACCAGTTCATCAATCTGAAAAGTTTTGGGTAGAAAATGCTGCAAAATTAAATGAAACCAATTTCGAATTATTGAGGTAATGGTAGACGAATGTCGACGATATATACTTAGTTATGATCGAAAAATCAAATATCAGATACTATAATGTGTGAAATTGACCTTCAGTGAATGTTTTTATTCACAGATTGTTACGATATGATGATCAATCATCGTTACCAGCTATTCACTAATCTTATATGAAAGACTAGTTTCTTACTATTATGAAGCTATTTAATTATAGATAAGCCTAAATTCGATAAAGTACCAATAGTATTCCTCGTAGGTTATTAACAAGACACTATATTATTCGACAGACGTTTGCCAAGAGAATATTACTGACTAATAGATATAATTGTAAGATACAAGATAATCATATATAGGTTTGGAATAAACCAAAGTCTAATTCGAAAAGATTTGGATTCATAATTGAATCATTATACTCAATAGTCGTTTGAATTAAATTTTCTAATGAGTTTAACAATCCTGCAAGTTATTACGGAAATGTTAAGATAGACGATATGTTATTCGTGCTTTTACGAAAAACATTCTAATCTCCGTAAAATTTCAACTTTTTGTCAGTAATCATTGAAGTTGTTCTGTTACTGGAGCACTGCTGCTGCTGCTGCTGCTGCTTGATCAGTCTTATACGCAATGTATCATAGCGACGATTTATCGGCATATGAGTATTTTTGTGAATATTCATACCATTCATTTGATCCAAGCTAGAAATCCGAATCATAAATTAAGACTTTTCTCACTGAATTATAAATAAGAATCATGACAATTTTGTTATATAGAAATCTGATCTTCAAAATAATATTTTCTTTTTCTGAATATTCAAGAATGCTTCTTCGTTTACTTGAACAAAGTAAAGAACCATTGGTTTTATGTGTTGCTGCACACGACATAGGAGAATATGTTCGACATTATCCGCATGGGAAAAAGTATGTTACAATTCTAGTCAAAAAACAAAAATACTAACTCCGTTTGACACTATTTATTTAGAGCAATTGATAAACTCGGTGGTAAAGTTATCATAATGCGTTTATTAGAAAATCCAGATTCCAATGTTCGATATCAAGGTTTACTTTGCGTTCAAAAATTGATGGTTCATAATTGGTAAGGAAAAACTAACTTAAATAAAACAGCTCGTTCATCAAACAAAACAAATGAAAATAAATATCTATCGTCGAATTCATAGGCAAATGGCAGATCTTTTCATGAGAAACAGATAAAGATGGCGTAGGAAAGCACGTTTACTAATAATTTTCTTGTTTTATTTATTTATTTATTTAATTATTTATTTTTGCATTTTTATTTGATACCTAATGCACTTTAATCCTTCTTCTTGCGTTTGCCACATTTATAGTTCATACTAGAAAATTAATAAGAATTCTTTTTTTTGCACCTATTTTAGGGATTATCTCGGTAAACAAGCGGACATGAGTGCAGGGAATAGTAGCAACGTGACAAATAATGCACAAGGACAACGACCAGTGGAATCTAGAGCTTGATTTAAAAGAAATAAATATTTAACAACAATGACATTAATGTTGTTTAACTTCCAGATTATGTGCAATTTTAACCCTTTTTCTTTTATGTAAAACTATTCGTGATTGTCATTTTTTTCCAGTGTATCATTAAAATTAAATTATATTCATCTATGTATTCTTTAATAAACTATAGAGAGATTTCACGGTCGAATGCTTGCAATTTAATTGATTTTTATTGTCATTGACATGTCAACGAAACTTCTAAACGCATTTTTAAAAAAATACCATTATACAAAACAGTGTTATTGTATAGTTCGATGTGATTGCTAATAATTTGAAAGATAACGATACACTAAAGGTTATCAGGTTATTTTATTGTCACCAATGAAAATAATATTGCATAAAATTTTTGCTAATTATCTTAACAAGTTCCCAAACGAATATACACGTAATTCTACTTGTAAACGAACGTGTATTTGAGAGCGTGGATGTGTAAAACTTTTGAATTTTACTCTATGCCGATATCGCATAAGTTTTTATATTGAAGACTCATAGTTACTATAATCTGACTTCGAATTGAATAATCATCTTTTAATTTAAATTGCAGACACATTATAAAGATTAACTTCATATATTCCAATGAAACGCTATTGATATACAAATTGAAATCAAGTACAAAAAGCTATAACGTTTAGATTCTAAATGTTTGTCATTACACTTGAACACTTCTTCCATAATATGGCTCATGAAAAAAACACAAAAGAATTGAATCTCTCATACTTCGAAAGATTTTATAACTAGAATATAAGTTGCCAGCCCACAAAATAGAAAAGATCTGCGTCAAGTAAAGAGTAAACCACAATAATAGCTGAATTTTTTGTTACTCGTTTTCATTTATATCAAAACATAGTAGATTTCATGTTCTACAAAGCCGTGTATTTTGATGTTAAAATAAGATTGTCTTCCGAGCATTCAATAATTGATTTTCACATCTATTTTAATATTCGCATCTACTTAAACAATGAAGAAAGAAAATTAAAACTAATGATTCAACTGAATTTTAAAGTATAATAGAGAATGTTCCTAGAAATTTTCCATGGTTGGTTGTTTGTTTTAAAGTTTTAGAAAATACTATTGAGAAACAATATAAAATAATAAGAAGACTATGAAAATTATGAGAAACACCTTTCTGAGATACTTGTGTTGTAATTTCTGTCCTAGTTCGAAGTAATGATAGTTTTTTCTCAGTTCAATTTAATTGTGACATGAGTTTGTTCAGTATTGAATTCTACATTCAGCGGAATACTAAGAAACTTTCCTTCAAGTAAGTCTACCTTTTGACAATATGACATTTTAAAGTACATATTGAAGTGAAGATAGATTTAAGTCATTAACTTCTTGTTTTTTGGAACTAGAATAATAGGAATCTTGAAAGGATCGTGGAAATATAGAGAACGAAATTCTCTGTCAACTGCTGTGAGATCGTACGATTGTAACATTTACTAGATTGATAAAAAAACATTTGATCTACGTGATTAATATCAAGCGCCTATCTTTGTGCAAACAAGTAAACGGACTATCAACGACCAGGAATAACAAAGATTTAGTGCAATTTATTATTACCCATCCGTTTTTTACTAGTCGGATCCAGTTGAAAGTGAAGAATAACTTGATGTACATTCGTTTATTCATTTCCAAAAAAAATAATAATTGAAAACTAGTCAATTTTAATGCTGACATTCGTCTCTCCTAAGTACAACGTCTAGTCCAAGTACATCTGGCAAGTAGAATATTAACTTCTGACGAGAAACATGTCTATGTTTTATGATTGAGAATTAGAACCATCGTAACAATTGAATTTCAACATACCTACTTCTGAGAATGTTTTATCCTCAATGCATCAATACTATACTATTCATCAAGTTTATTTGATGTCTACGTGAATGATTATTGAAACGTGATGATTATTAGTTCTTTCCATACTAATCGAAAACTTAAATAGAAAATTTTCAAAAACTTCTTTATCATGAAAATTAAGCGACGATATGAATTTATGGAATAATCACAATTGAGTTTACTCAGAGCAACGGCAAATAAAGCATTAAACAAATTTGATACTAAGATGGAATTATCATTACACAACGTGTCTATTCGATTTTTAAAATATTTTTGACCTCTTGTTTCAATGCACCAGATGTGTATAGTAGAATCTATTCTTTATAATTTCATCCTCATGAGACGAGAACAAAATACAAAAAAGTGGAGGCAGTGGGGATTGAACTCACGGCCTATCGCATGCGAAGCGATCGCTCTACCACTGAGCTATGCCCCCATTAGACGTCTGTGGTTCCAAAAATTACCCGAAACCGAACCGTAGTTCCCGGCACCGATCCTCATTCATTCAACAACATCGGTTCCGATCAGTTTCAAAAATATTACACGAAACCATCGAATCGTTTATTTATCGAAAACTGGCTACGAATTGCAGTAGATGCAGTATCGTTCATGCTTTTGGATAATGCTGAATAGAAGATTCATATTTCCATATCAAGACTAGCATAGGATCGTATGTGATATCCATTGTGCATCATTTCTTTTTTATTGTTTGCAAACCTCACACAGGGGGAGGGTACGAAAAAGAAGCATTGTTTCGAAATTTACTGTCCTATAATAAAAGTAAAGACAAATCAGGTGAAGATCGAGCCAAACTTGCACGTACATTATTGAGTTTTAGATTGTAGTTTTGTCCTTAGTAAAAGTAGCCTATGAATGCAATAGTAATACGCAAAAAAAACCAATTTGAAGTATGCAATGGCTTCGCCTCGAGTACTTCTGAGAGACGATTTTTAGTATCATCATAATATCAGTAGTGGATATTGTTGTTATCGTCTTGCTAAGTGAAAAAAGATTGCTCTGCAGTAATTTTAATGGAAGAAGTGCCGATTTCAGAATATTGCTGTTAAATTTGACATTTGAAAGCCACAGGCTCTCTCTCTCTCACTATAGTAAAACACATACTGATATTAGAGAGAAAACAATAAGACATGAAACAGATAATATTGATCATGAGATGAGAGAGAACGGATATTAACGGGAGTAAAGATACAAGATATAATGAATAATCAAACAGAAATAGGACAATACCTTTCGTAAAATGTATTTTTCGAAACAATCAGACCAATATACTTTTAGCATACGACGACTTAGTCTACCAATAAATGAAAAGAAGTGTTTTTCATTACACACATATCGATGCAATTCAATGATACTCTTCATAAAATATAGATGAAAATACATGTTTCATAAAAACAGTAGAAAATATTCAACACATTTTATCAGACATAAAAACGACGTTAGATGCCGAAAGACACTACTTTCTCATCAAATTGACTACAAAAGGTTGACTCGACGAGCAAGCCATGCTTCGTTTGGTTACGTCAAGGTACAGAAAAGAATCCGTTCATATGTACTATATGCAATATCGAATTAAGCTGTGTCAGCCGAGGTCCGACTTACGTGTAAAATTGTTTAGAAAGTCCAAAACAGGTACAACGTCTCAGATGCGTTATGAAAACACAATTCAACGATAGCATTGATCAAAGGAATCAACTTAGGAACAAATTTGAAAAAGTGAATGAAAGAATAGTACAATAAGATGATGGAATTTCTCAGTTTGTAATTTTGCAAAAGTTTTAAATTTATAGATTTTCAAATAAAGAATGAATGATAAATCTATATTCTAGAGCAGCCAGTGTTTCATTGTGTATTCTTTCTGACATGTGGATCAAATTTTTGCGAAGTGTCTTGGTCTGTTATGCAGAAAATACACGGTCTTCTTGAATGACTAAGAAAAAGGACGCTCCTTAAAAAAACGATAAGCACGACCACTGGATGGCCTGTGTCTGCTGAGAAACTAGGCGTCATCGGTCATATTAAAGAAGCGGTTTCGCGTTGCTTTGGTGAATTTTTCTACGGTTGCCGTTCAAGATTTTGTAGAACCGCAGACCTCTAGCCCCCGCATAGGATTAAATTCAACAGTTCTCTTTCGATTTGATGATTTCTCATCTTCAATCAGCACCTTCTCTGCATTAAAATTCAATTAGAAGGATCTTTCGTTTTCTTTTTGCTCTGTAAGATTTTATATACAAGATTTTTCTAATCATCATTCTTTATGTATTAATGTGTGTATAATTAAACTAAAATAACTTCTTTGTTTTCTATTTCATCGAGAAACGATGTTTCTGTTTAATAGAAAGCCGAACTAAAGCAAAAAAAACGATTACAACGATAGACAGACAAGAAAAAAACCGAATACAGTGAGTTGGCACAGGAAAACTTCATGATCGAGAAATTGCCTATTTATTTTTTTGTTCTTGCTTATTTTTATCTTCCTCCGACGATTGTTCATCGGATGATGCTGATGAACTACTTGATGAAGATTGTGAGCCTTCACGATCCGATTGCATCTATTGATGATAAAGAAAAAAGCAAGTAAAATTATAGGATACATGAAGTTTTGAGTAAATACCTTTTTATAAGCTGTTTCAAATAATTTCAAGCTTTGTCGTTGAAATTCATCGGCAGCTTCTTTCACACTTTGAACGCTTTCATTATCTTTATTGGATAGTTTTTCACGTAATTTCACAGCACCTTCTTTCAATTTCGTATACTAAAAATGAAAAATAACGAAACCATGATTTTGCTATTTTTCTTCGCGAATAATTATTAGATGAATTTCGTACTTCATCCGATGGCAATTGATCTTTATATTCTTCCATTTTTGATTCTGTGTCGTGTAAAATTGATTCAACACGATTGACTTCTTCAACCATTTCACGTCGTTTCTTATCATCTGCTGAGTATTTTTCAGCAGCACGAACCATATTTTCAATTTCATCTTTGCTTAAGCCACCGCTTGATTGAATAACAACTAGAAAGAAAATGGTTGTGTTTTAATTTTCGTTACTTATTTGAAATGCTTCATCTTACTTTGTTGTTCTTTTCCTGTACCACGATCACGTGCAGAAACATGAACAATGCCATTAGCATCAATATCAAATGTTACTTCAATTTGAGGAACACTATAACAGCGATGGATAATTATAGATTTTATCTTTAAACGAACTAATATATCGATTATTTTACCCGCGTGGTGCTGGTGGAATACCGATCTATAAGATGGAGATAGAAAATGAACAAGGTTAACTATACTGAAAAATCAAAATTTAAACTTACTAAATTAAATCTGCCGAGTAATTTATTATCGGCAGCCATTTCACGTTCACCTTGATGAACTTTAATTTCAACTTGTGTTTGTCCATCAGCAGCTGTTGAAAAGACCTAGTGATAACGAGACATATACATATATATTTATGTCATTTTTTTTCTACATATGAATCAAAATAATTATTAGTGATGCGACTTTGCGCGATGAAGAATATCTAGCTATGTCAAAAGTACATAAATCGAAGTAAGAATCAATAGACGAATTAAACGAGAACATTATTCTATTCTATTTATGGCTTGAATCAGTATTCATAAGCTTATTTAAAACTTACTTGACTTTTCTTTGTTGGAATAGTTGTATTACGGTTGATAAGTTTTGTAAAAACTCCACCTAATGTTTCAATACCCAACGAAAGAGGAGTAACATCGAGAAGAAGAAGATCAGTTACATCACCGCCAAGAACACCACCCTACATATAAAAATCCGAATACATAGAACAAAGGTTTTCTCGTTATAGAAAACCTTACTTGAATTGCAGCACCCATAGCAACAGCTTCATCGGGATTAACAGATTTATTTGGTGCCTTACCAAAAAGTTCTTGAACAGTTTGTTGAACCTAAAATAGGATCGAAAAAGTTAGATTAAAAATTGAATGTTATCTTGTTTTCGAATTACTTTAGGCATTCGAGTCATACCACCAACGAGAATAACTTCGTTAATATCTGTAACTTTGACATCAGCATCTTTAATAGCTTTTTTACATGGCTCTACATAAATCAATGAGATGGTAAACCAAAGCTCAACAAAACGATCAATACTAACCAACTGTGCGTTTAATTAAATGAGCTACAAGATTTTCAAATTGAGATCGAGTGACTTTATAATTCATATGTTTCGGTCCAGATGAGTCCATGGTTAAGTAAGGTAAATTAATGTCGGTCTTGTAATGAAAAAGAAAAATTTATGCAACTGAATAGAACATCATTTTTTCATCATACTTGTGCAGCCGACGATAGTTCACACTTGGCTTTTTCAGCTGCTTCTCGTAAACGTTGCATAGCTTGTGGATCTTTTGTTATATCAATGCCACTCTTGAAAAAGTAGCAAAAACAGTTTTAGTTAAATGAATGAATCCTTAATACAATAGTCGAGTATACTTCTTTTTTAAATTCAGCAACAAGATGTTTAAGTAAAGTATTATCGAAGTCTTCGCCACCTAAGAATGTGTCACCATTGGTTGAACGTACTTCAAATACATTTGATTGCATTTCAAGAACTGATATATCAAATGTACCACCACCGAGATCATATACAGCAATACTAGACGAAATCAAAATAGTTCATCATCATAGAAAGATTTTTCTCATATTTTATTTTACATTTTATCATTCGTTTTTTCAAGCCCATAAGCAAGAGCAGCAGCTGTTGGTTCATTAACAACACGAAGAACGTTTAAACCAGATATTTGACCAGCATCTTTTGTTGCCTAAAATTATTCCGCATTTAAAATATGTCAAATGAAAGCAGTTACATATTCAAGGATGTTTCTCAATTGAAGAACGGTATCTGTGCAGGCTGTTTACTGAAGACTATTCTCAGTGTGATTACCTTGCTACTGTTAACTTCTTCTATGCACTATTAGTACATCAACAGATGCCGTTCTCATCGTTGTACTTGGGGTGAAACACGATTAAAGTGGCGTCATCTGCTGGTGTCCGAATAGTACAGAATGACATTTCACTGTACCTGCACTAGTAAGCAGAAAAACATCTACTTCTAACAACAGTAGAACATATGAAATGAATTAGTCTAAAACACTAAAATCATCAATTATTTGACTTACTTGACGTTGTGAATCATTAAAATAAGCGGGTACAGTAACAACAGCGTTTTTAACCGGTGAACCATAATAATTTTCAGCGGTTTCTTTCATTTTAATTAAAACGAAAGCACCTATTTGACTTGGAGAATACATTTTACCATTAGCTTCAACCCATGCGTCACCATTTGATGCACGAACTATTTTGAACGACACACTTTGCCTATTGACAGAAAAAATATACAACAACTAGATTAGTTTTGCTTTTATAATGGCAACTTTTTGTAGTCGTACATTTCTTTTTTAACTTCATCGTCTGTAAACTTTCGTCCGATAAGACGTTTTGTTGCATAAAATGTATTTTGAGGATTTGTTACTGCTTGACGTTTAGCCGGCATACCAACAAGACGCTCATTATCTTTTGTGAATGCAACAACGGATGGTGTTGTACGCATACCTAAAACAAATTTCGGGTATAAAGTCATGAAATAGATGAAAGATGCATTCACTAACCTTCGGCATTTTCTAAGACTTTAGGTGATTTGCCTTCCATTATAGCAACACATGAATTAGTGGTACCCAAGTCAATACCGATGATATGTCCCTTGACTTTGCCTCCGGCATCTTTAGATACATCTTTTGAATCACTAAATATGTATGAATTAATATGAGAAACAAACTCATTCAAAAGGCTGCTTACCTTTTATGACGAACATTCTGTGCTTGAACGGTCGCCTAATATACAAGACAAAAAAAATGAAACATAAATACTCAAGATATAGACGAGAAAAATTTGTACCCGAATTATTGATGATTGCTCATGACTAATTCGTGGTGTCAAATGTTTGAGACATGCATTGAAAACTCGTCGTTGAACGAACATTGTTTTTGTTAACAGTGATAAAAATTGTGAACAGATCTGAAAAGAACAGTAAAATAAATGTGTTGTTTACCATCTTTTATATATTAAAGTTCATGATGATGCAATATGCACCCTATGACCATGTTATATAATCAGTACGTTAGGGCAAGTAAGTTTATGGTATACACCGGAAATGACAACAACTTGCTAACGACTCTCAAATTGAATCAGATCTTACTTGGAGTTGGACCAAGTAACAAACACCCGCACCCTAATGAAACATAGAACTATTGTAATTAGAAAATAAAAAATAAACAAATGAAATGATGATGATTCCTCCATCCTCCACTATCGGAACAGTATAACTTATAATCTAGGACACTTCAAACTAGTTACGTAGATGCCGCTCGATTTCGGTCTATATGAAGACATTGTAAAGTCTGAAAACAATCAAGTGTATTGTGAGATGATATAGGCACATTTTTATGTCGTAGTCAAAAACGTTTTTCTATTAAACTATTCATGTGCGAAAGATGTCGTGATGTGGAATAAACATGTTTCGAAATTCATATTGCGAATCGTATACATTCAGTCAAGTTTTTCCTTCATAATATGCCGTGTGAAGAGATAACGAGTCATATTCACTGTTTGGAAGTGGTTCATTTTTCTTTGATAAAACTTCGATTGTCATACGAGAGTTAAAACAATCTCGTTCATGGTTCGAGTGTGTGAAATACATGGTAAGGAATAGAAAAAATAAAATATAATTCCATACTCCAAGTGTACGCAACAGAAAACAATCTCATTCATCTTTTATTCTTAGACTTTCAAATGATCATGTAAAACTACATTCTAAGTGAAACTAGAAGGAGTAGCGATGCTACCAACATATTCCCAGTGCCATGGTTCAGATTGAACTGTACGTTTGAATCCATATCGGTGTCCATTATTTTTCAACCATTGGTAAACAGTGCTTCCACCACAGTTGGGTGTAGCACCAGTTTGTGAACCACAATTAGTATTTAAATCAAGAGCAACACCTCTACCATGGTTTGATGTGCCTGGTCGAGCTGCTAAATTACCATTGTTACAGAGTTTTGTTTGATAACAATTCCAGAAGTATTCTTGTCGGGCGACTGTACGAAAACCTGAAGCAATGGTGATGGTAACACCTGCTTGTTTAGCAGCTGTAGCCATCGTGTCGAAGGCACAAGCTGTAGCAGTGGTCATTGTATTATCGGATGCTGTTGGAGCATCTCGGTAAATAGCCGGATTAGTCAGATGATGCTTTTGTATTTTGACTACTTTATACATCACATTCCTATTGCCGTTGATCGAACTAACGACTGCACCTGCATAACTTCTACAAGTTCCTTCACGAGAAACCCATGAACTAATACCGGCAGCGACGCAACACTGAATGTTAGTAGCACCACGGCAATAGCCAGATACAGGTGTACCAGCACAGGATGTGGTTGGAATACAAATTCCACTTCGTCCGTTGACAGCGCAGGCAGTTCCTTGTGGAATACAGCATTGAATGTTAGCAGCACCATGGCAATAGCCAGGAACGGATTTGCCTTTACACGAAGTCGTTGAGATACAAGTGCCTCTCGCATTTTGAACTGTACATACTGTTTGTGCTAATGAAACTAGAGGCCAGAGCACAAGTAGGCAAGTTAATCCTAGTAACATTGTTTCTTGATTGATTAAAAAAGAGTATGAATATTGGATTCTTTGTGATTTTTGAAAAGTACGAATAGCTTTTTTAAGGTCGCATGATAATTTCGATACGATTTCGTTTTATCATATCCGATTTCAGTCTCATGATAATCGAATGAAAAAGGATGTAGAGTAGCCTTAATCTAATGTTTTGTTGTGTTGATGTTCCAATACAATGAAACGAAAACTACAATATTTTCAACAGTGCTTATTAACGGTTCACTGAATTGTTATCTAATTTATAATATATAGATTATATTAGTATTAAAATCAAGGACTTCTTAGCAGTACGTAGATTTTCCTAGTCTACGAATACTGACGATATGAAATAATCACAGTCTTATAATCAGTGATTTTTCTTTGAATTTAATTAGACACATACAAGATTGATTTCACTTATGTCTAGAGTGATAATTACCAAATTTTCAGTATTTTAATTTGTGACATAAAACATTAATCATTGTACGAATTTCCTAAATTCAACCATTGACTCATAAAGTTGTTGGGTCGAGACATAAGTGCACAAGTATGTGTTCATGTCTACATATGTGTGTGAGACTTTAATAGTAACATCTATTCCCAAGTCAAAATGCGATAGAGTTACATCAGTCACAGATTCTTCTACGTTCATGTCAGATCACGATTCAATATTGTGTTCGATCATTCAAGATCACACGAAAAATCCTGGTCTCAGTAATCTTAGATTAAGTTTAACAGTACGAAATTCGTACAATATTCAACAATATGATTGTATATATGCTCAGAAGATCATAGAGTTGAATTCAGTATAATTTACCAATCCCTTTTCATACTGTAGAACTTAGTAGACCTTCACATATTGAGAGTGATAGAACCTTCCTCTGAAAGTCAATACACAATCTGAAAACAGACATAGACACATTAGAAGATGGTGTCAACTACAACTGCACAAACTTCCTAAAGCGTCCACCCAATTTATTCTCTTGTATAAAACTAATATCCTTAAGTCAATAGACTTATATCTATACTGTAACTCAAATGGTCCTATATTTATTCTCTTGTTTCTTCACCTTTATACCTATAAATATTTGCCTAAGACCTTATTCCTTACCAGTGTATCTATGTTCTTAAACTAGTAGTTATACCTTCATAGCTGTACTCGCGTATTTGTAAACGTATAGTGTTCGATATATCACCTTGATACTATCATTTGAAATTTCATTTATGATCTATTTATCACCTCAACAGGCAATTAAGTATGTGTTGATTGGCTTTGCTACTGTTTAAGTTTATCTTTTTTTTATTCTTTATTCGGGTTCTCCAATGTTCTTTATTGATCCTACCTGAAATTCCATTTTACCTCCACAGACTGTCGGGCATCGATATACTTCCGACTATGGTTGATATCACTTTTTATGTATCTGCTTCTACAAGGGATAAATTTATACCATTTATTTACGATGATTATCTTCTGTAATTGGTTGTGGTATAGTACGTAGTTATAGTTAAATATCATTGTCGAAGGTTGTTGTAGACCTACATCTTTGCAGTTGCACATGATGGATATTATTTTATGTTTATTTGTGGCTATTGCTAGGAATGTCTATGAGTAAATTATTTTGTTTGCAAAAATAAATAATAATAAATGTATGAACTCGTAGAATTAAAATAAATAGAGTTAAACACAGTCTTGTCACAGATGAAATAAGGATAAATAAATTCTTTACATTTCAAAAGACTTACTAAGTAGAGAGAAACTTTGTATTGTCTTATATGTGCTCATGAAACAAATCATTAACGAAATTCGTTGGTCTATAAGAAACTGAATCTTTTATTTTTACAAAGTAGTTCACAAAAGTGTATAATATAATTTGTCCAAATGAAATACATCCAACAGATTACTGCATAGATTTTTACATGTAACAACTTATTCTTATTAATATCAAGTGTCGAAGTCATTTTGATAGTAGGTGAGAATATCGATCAACATTTCTCACCGTTACACAATGTTCATTCTCTTTCCCTATCATTTGAAAAAATCTTTAACTGTTATTTATTTTGTCTCTATTTTTCAATGTTAAAAATTCATTTATCTTTAATCAATCAATATAAAGATTTAATTATTTTTTTTTGTTTATTTTTCAAGAAAAAAAAACATTTTTTCATCTGTATATATATTCTATTGCTACATAGTAGATAAAGTTAAGATACTGTGAATTTCGAAATTTACATTCATTGCCTGAAACTTGCTATCTCCTCGCATTCATTTATTTTTGCTCAATGTTACAAGTGCATTTTCTAATAAAACGAACTGCAGCACGATGTTTGAGTATTCATGATTTTGAAGAAGCTGAATCTTAATTGATGCACAGTGACTGTAAATGAACGTTTGCATATTATTCTCCGTATTACTGTATATGATTGATACTGAGAAAATTTTACAGACCTATTTGAGAAGAGAATTTATTTGATCTTGTATAATCCTATCCAATACTATAATAGTTATTTTCGTGTTAAGATTCTTTCAAAATTTTCGCTTTGATTTAATATTAAATATCAGCCAAAGTCTTCGATCGACTGTGAATATACGTAGGATGTCAATCAATCCTATCTTAAATTCTTGTAAAAACATTTTGTATGCATATGATGATACAATATCTTGCACCATGTGATGCCAGAGTTTTTGAACTGGATTGTAATCTTAGCGATGGTCTGAATTCAATCTCATTCTTCTATGTTTAATTTTAACCTTATCCAATTATTTAAAAGAATATGTGCCACATACATGAGTCTTAAAATTGATGTCAGTTCCAATCAATCTATTTTCATTCACAACAATCATTGAGGAATCTGCAGTATTATGAGAAATAACTATTTCACGTCATATAATATCAGCTAAGATATTGCTAGCCTTCAAATTATGATGAAATGTGCAATCCATGAGGCTCACTCCCAAAATCACAGAAACTTTGAGGAATATTTCAAAGCGTATTACTTGATTCCAGCCAGAGTTCGCCGCTTATACAAATTTGTATTTTTCCATTAGTATAAGCATTTTTACTCTTATGTTTTTGTCACTCAAACATAGTCCATGCTCTGAAATATAGTATTCTTTTAGAAATCTATCAGAAGTCTCAAGTGATAAAGTGTGTCATGAATAACGACGCATAAAATTATCTCTTTCGCTAGAAACAGGTGTACGTCATTTATTTCATCATAGTAAACATTCTTACAATACGTTTTACGCTACACCTATTATCTATCATTTGATTTTATTGAAAGGTAGCAGGGGTAGCACCAGCGCCGACATATTCCCAGTGCCATGGTTCAGATTGAACTGTACGTTTGAATCCATATCGGTGTCCATTATTTTTCAACCATTGGTAAACAGTGCTTCCACCACAGTTGGGTGTAGCACCAGTTTGTGAACCACAATTAGTATTTAAATCAAGAGCAGCACCTCTACCATGGTTTGATGTACCTGGTCGAGCTGCTAAATTACCATTGTTACAGAGTTTTGTTTGATAACAATTCCAGAAGTATTCTTGTCGGGCGACCGTACGAAAACCTGAAGCAATGGTGATGGTAGCACCTGCTTGTTTAGCAGCTGTAGCCATCGTGTCGAAGGCACAAGCTGTAGCAGTGGTCATTGTATTATCGGATGCTGTTGGTGCATTGGAATATATAGCTGGACTTGAAAGATGTTCTGGTCGAATTTTGACTACCGAATACATGACATTGTTGTTACCAGCTATTGAACTTACAGCAGCACCAGTATAACTTCCACAAAGTCCTGCAGGAGAACCTGATGAGCCACCTGCATCGACACAACATTGAATGTTAGCAGCACCAGGACAGAGACCAGCGACAGATGTACCAGCACAGGATGTGGTTGGAATACAAGTTCCACTTCGTCCGCCGGAATTACAAGCAGTGCCTTGTGGAATACAGCATTGAATGTTAGCAGCACCAGGGCAAAGGCCAGGAACAGATGTGCCTGTACATGAGGCTGTTGCCATACAAGTTCCTTTTGTATTTTGAGCTGTACATGCTGTTTGGGCTAATAAAGCCGCAGGTCCGAAGACAAGCAAGCAAGTGAGTGTGAATATCATTGTTTTCAAGTTTTTGTTTGAAAGAAAACTGAGAATATAGTTTTCTCAAGAATAGATGAGTTTATATAGGCTCTATGTCTTGTTTTTGTTCGCATATCAGTTTTCATTGTTTTGATAATTGAATAATGAAAAAGAAAAGATTAACAGTATATTTGAAGAGATTAGTGAATGCCGATATGGCGACAAGCTCATGCTGATAGTAAATATTTGTCTAAAATATAATGACACGTTTCAAGAATCTATTAACACGAAATAGATTTGTTTCAGTATACAGCTGATATGTGCACCGAATCTTTTAAAATGTACGAACGCATCCAATTTCTAAGCAAATACTTAGTGCAAGTTAAATTAGAAATCATGCAAAAACAGAACGCCTACTCCTTTTTGTTGATAGAAAACAAACAAATTATGTTAGAAACAGTACGGAATCATATATGATCCATAAAAGTAAAAGAACTGATCGAGTCTGAATACATACAAATTGAATAGCATGGATGAAGTAAAGATGTTCTATAGATTTCTCTTCCTCTTCAACATTCCACAAGATTCTAATTTGGGCAATCTATTCAACTCTTTCTCATGCCATCGGCATTAAAAGAATATTTATTTCTTATACTTTTCAGGTCACAAATAGTATATCATATTAAAGCGTCCTACTTATATGTAAGATATAGGTGAAAATTAATAATAGGATTGACATTCAATTATTTTTCTGTGCTTGTAGGAAATAGTTAAATCAAAGCTTGATTTAACTTCAAGTTAAATTTGAACAAGTATGTTCAATCATTAAAAAAACGACGCTGACAATGATGTAAATACTGTGCATGTCATTATCATCGATGTTTGGGTTTTATTTGAATAATTCCTTTAGAAAGCATATGAAAAACAACAATTCTTCAAGTGAATAGAAAATATTAATTTTTCAACTTTGTAAAAGATTCTATCCATCAGAAATGCACATGATCAATAAATGAATTCTACAACGAGTAGTCCTGAAAATATTTCATACAAGCATTCATTGGTTGTTGTTTTTTTTTCAAGGCAAGAAATAGATCAAATAGATTTGATTAATTTTTGTTTTTGATAAGAAAATTTCATATTTGATAACTTGAATTAAGAAATCAATCACACTCAAATACTATTGAGCAATGCTAATATTTTTGTATTGTATTATTTTACTGGCAATTAAATATACATGTGTATGTATTGTACCAAGTTCTTTTCCTGATTGTATCTTAGAAATCAATAAAAATTTTCTATGAAGCAGTACGTATTTTGAAATTCAAAATCTAGATAATCATTTCTTCGTTATGAAAATTGGCTCGAGTAATATCGATTGGCCAGAAAATTCTCAGAAACATCACTTTGATCTAGGTATCAGATGTCACTTGAATATGTTTGGACTTTTTGTAGATTTACTGAAAGATTTGATTTCCGCAACTTTTAAGTTTAGAATATGTTTGCATGTCAAATCAATGTTGAAACTTGAAAAAAAGGAATACCTGAGTTCATATTCCAATCTATTTGATTATGAAGGTAGATTATCTTCTTACCGACTCTTTAAAAGATATAAAATGTTGATCTTGACTACTGAATAGGCTTCATTGACATTTTCCTATACCGAAACAACAACAGTAACAACACCAGAATCACACTTACCGGGAAAATCGTCACGAAGTTCACCAGTACAATTTGAACAGTACAGTACTGAATATTTTTTTACTAAACTACAAGAACATTTAGTCAACAATATTTCTTTACAATACTATGTAAGTATATATGCATGTTCTACTATTTTCATCAGCAATAAATAATGCTGACTGACACAAAAATAAACAGATTCATTTATGCATAAAATTTGTAGATATAGATATATTATGTACATAATCGTAAAAAAACAACGACCGTAATTAACTTTACAAAAAGCAATATTATTTTCCAAAGAAATTGAAATAGAAAACGGCCGTTGCGATTTTCTTTCTCCATGGAATTCTATTATATCAATGACTGAATTTTATGGAGACATTTCATTGATGTTTTAATATGATCGTAAAATCTTTTAACAAAAAAATTCTTAGAAAAATTTGGATAAGACGAGTCATTCATCTATGACGCTAGATATCTTAATATTGAATGAGCCAATGGGAAAAATGAATGTAAAAGGAGAAACATGAATGAAATGAATATCTTATCTCACTTCGACGTACTTCTGATTGATTTCCAAGACAAGTATTTGTTACGAAAAAAAGAATAGTGTGGAATATTTGACATTGAAATATTTTGAAAGTGGAACAAAGATGAGACAAAAGAGATGGAAAACTAGAAAAAAGTTGGTCCAACATACAGATTCCAGGATTTCACACACACAAAACAAATAGATTTGAAAAACTGCAGACTAGAAAACTAGCCTCAATCTTCAGTAGTAAACTCATAGTACCTTATAATTTTTAATTGAAACCTTTCCAGTGGTTTGACATTTTTATAAAACTCTATTAATACTAAAATTATATTTTCATCGAGTAATAAAAAAACATATATATATATATATATATCTGTATGTGTGTGTTTCTTATGTTGAAGTGTATCGAAGTTGACTAGTGAACTATCAAACAATTTATCAGTCTCATTTTTCTTCCCTTTGAAATCATCAAACTGTATGAGTCGAAATCTTTATTGAACGCACTGCATTGCTCCATTCCAACGTTCGTCCTCACATCGTCATCAACTGAATGCACTAACAGTAGTTAGTCATACTGTCTGAATAAGTTGCAGTAAAAAGCGAATTTTCCATCATCATGAGAATTCAATTTTTGACATAGTGAAAACAATTTTTGAAAATGTTGTCAATGTCAATTTGATGCTATCACTTTAGTCTATCATGCGCGTCACTACTTAGGGCAACTTACCTTTCGCAAGGCGGGCTGCCAAACTGCAACTGGAAGGTAAACTTCCAGTCGCACCTATGACTGATTTACACCAACCTAGGCTAAAATGCAGCAAATAAATTTGCATGCAAGTGTTCATGACCAACAACACTAAGGATGTTAGCTTTTGTAATCTAGGAGCCTGATCATGATGTCTTTCCGACTTATGAAATGAGGCATGAGGTTGAGCCTCACGACTCTTCTTAGCGGATGCTTAATCGCTACCGCCCTCAACGTCAAACCGAGCCCCCATTCGTAGGACATACTCACAGTACCCACCACCTAAGACTACGGACGTCTGGTTTAACCAAATGTGTCATCACTCGCCCCGTTTCATGCCTTAGTCGGCACATTGAATTGGAGTGTTTGAGTGAGTTAGTGACCATGAATGCCTGCTTGTCAGCTGTTTACCCTCTCATCGATAATTCAGCCAGGGTTAGCCGAAAAACCAACTTGAGGAAGCAGTGCGCGCCACAGCCCGGAGTCGAACCGGGTTTTCCTGATGCAAAATCAGGTGTCTTGCCGTTAGACGACTGTGGCTAGTCTATCATTCATTATGGAATTATTTAAACTGGCTAACTGATGTCAATAGACATGAAAACAACAAGTAAAATAGACGTTCAATACATCTTAGTATAACAACTTTGATCAAATTTTTATATTGTAATGTATGTTATTGTATTTGATCTGCATTCCAGTTTCTGGATGATCACATAGAGAAACGATGTTAAAATTTTCTGATTTATTATAAAATTTAGAACTGCTACTCTTAGGACTTAATACTGTCAAGCACATGAAAATACATTTAATTGAGCTCCCTAATAAAAAAAAAGAATTATGTAGCAAAATAATATAACAAGTAAATATTGCGTATATAGTCAGTCTAAAGCATCAATACTTTGATGTGCTACTTATATGGTCTAATATTGAATATGTATGAATTTTTTGTGGAGTTGTTAGAAGCATTGGTGTTGTTCCTGCCATCGATTGAAACTTTGCATTCAGAATATTGATGTATCTATCAAATGATAGAAAACTCCTAGCCCTGTTGCACAAATCTTAAGTTGTAAGCATTTTTTCCCTTTAGTAGTGTTTCTTAAATGAATCTATTCGATGAACATAACTGAAAAACATACTGTTTCACTCGAAACTGGAAACGTATCATTAACATAGATCGATGCAATTGCAATCAATTTATCAAAATATTTCAAAAGATGATAAGTAGACTAGTGATAAAGCTGATAATATTTTTCATGATGATCTTTCATCAATCGAAAATTAAATCGTCACATACATAGTTTAGTTCGAATAAATTTTCGATGGAATACTTTTGTTCGTCAACTCCCTGAGCCTTCGTATTGACTTACATATTATGTCAAGTCCAAAAGTGATAAGCAATGGAAGAAGTATTGATTCCGATCCATAACAACAAAATCAGAGCTTAGGGTTGTTTTTCTTTTGACAATGCTTTTTTTCACTACAATAGAATTCCGAGTCTATGTGAAAATTGAAAGGAAGTTGGCAGACGTAGACATATTTAAATCATTCTAACAGAAAAAGTTAGATGGATCTCACACATGAGAAAAACAAAAACAATATCGGTTACTTCTGGTGTCGTGATGCTATTCTATGTTTATGACGTAGATGAAACTTTTTCTTTGATCATAGATGACATATCAATACATTCCAGAATATCTCGATATGTAAATGTTACGATGAATAAATATAATTGAAAAACCAGCTATGTAAACGAAAGAAATTCATCATGCGTTGATCACCATTTTTCAAGCTGTAAAATATCGTAGTTAGGAGTGTTAACTCAATCGATTGATTATTCGAAAAGAAAAGAGCAAATTTCGGTTTCATATTACTATACAAATCTCTCAAATACATCATATCTACGTACATATCTGCAAGGAAATACTGTTTTCAAGTCATCATTTACACGTCATGTTTAATTCGAGTTGTATTATGTCTTTCAATTTGTCAAAAACAAAAGTAATGATTCTTGTACATTCATTTAAATTTGAACATTCTCTGCCAACATCAAATGATGAGATTTGAGGTAAATTGAGTGTTTCATATCACTATTTCCTTATAAGATGATCATCGAATTGTTAATTATGAAGATAAGACAAATGAGAATGAGAATTCAACATTCCAGTTCTTGTTTTTTATATTTGATATTAAATTGAAAGATAATTAATATTGCTCGTACCAACACTCACTTTCATTGACTAACTATGGTAAGTTTTGTGAAATGAAAAATAATCATTCAAATCTAATGTTTAGTCTATTTTCCTGAGCTTTAATTATAGGAAACAAAATCAATGAAAAGTACATCAATCTTTTTCCTATCATTAAATAATTGTATGACCTATAATAATGTATAATTATTTACAAGCGTACTGTAATAACATGCAAAGAATTTTCCTTTTATATTAGAAATTAATCATTAGCAATTCTATCAATTTTTAGATGTGCAAATAGATGTGATTCAAGTTCAATGAACTTTTCTGATATTTTTCTTTCTTCTAACATTGCCTTTCATAGTAGTGTAGAAATTTCAAACATATATGAACGATAGATAATCAGACGGCATAGAATGATGATGAACGATACATTTTCCTAGACACATGAAATCAGCGATATCATCTACATAGTTACATTGATGAGTATAAATATGACTAAGACAGACTAGCTATTGAGTGATGAGCTTTTCTTATCTTCATGTGCATCATATGGCAAGTGTTCTCTTCCTGTATGCTTGATGAGATTGAGTTTGGTCACTCTCGTTTTTTTTTCTTTACCATGTGGTTCAATGAAGCACAAGAGGAAAAGATCGCAACAGATCATTGATTATTTTACTTGTCCGCAACAGGAGAATGAACACAAGTAACAGCTACGACGAGACTAATAATCGGAAATAAATTGTCGATTCCGCCGTTGTTGTATATGTGCGCGCGAGTCCGACATCAAACAAATCACAACCAAACAAAAAAGATGAATAGCACATGTGTTACAAGTGTACTGCCTGATTGCAATTAATCATTGACCACCTCGAAATAAATATGCATGTATGCAGGTCAAACAAGAGGAAGATGTGCTCACGCCCGAGGGTACTCTTTTATTCTCTACAGATTCTAATCAATCACAACTGTATGACCTTATCCATTGTAGAAATCTTTGTCACATAGACTAAAAACAATAGCGATGTCTATACAAAGAGAGAATACGTCAACCAAAAAGGTGTAAATGGAAGAATATAACGTCAGCTGATGTCAACATGTGCTGCACGACTACCAGTTAGCGAGTGTTCATCCACTCAACATCATTTTAAATATGATGAGAGAGTTCGGCACATGCAGTGTTTAAATTAGATGGAAAAAAATAGAATTTCCTTTTATTGTAGTCATACTAGCATAGTCTGTTCGTATGAGAGCCCCAAGCTTCATGTAGAATGAGGAAGAGAGAATTTTTCTATGTATTATTCTACCAATTAAACTATTCATTCAAATAGAACAAACTTACGCTCGTTTCACTCAGGCTTCTATCCTCAAGATACAGAGGAAGAGAGCGTGAAAAAAATAAAATGAAATAGAATCTACTCGTTTTTCGCCAACGCAATCATCACTATATTCATGAACATCATTATCTACTAATTAAACAATATTGAGTTCAAGCTTATCGTTCGTTTTCACCCGACAGATGTGTATTTCTACATATCGATTCTCTAATACGTAGAATATGATTCATCTTTTAACCAAACAAACCAGATACTTTTTTATTCTCTCTCTCTCTCCCTTTCTAACACATACACACATATATATCTATATATGCATGTATGTATGATCAACGAAGCGAAACGCCGAAAACAGAGAATGCAAACAAATCTTACATACATTACTTTTGTTCGATCATACATAGACTAACATCATCACGTTTCTCGACAATTTGATTGAGGTGTACGTGTGCATACTAACGGTCTAAATCAAATATTTGAGCCCTCAATACGTCCAACACATTGAAGATCAATACGACAGATGAAAAAAAAGAAGACTATGAGGGTTAAGTTTTCGTTTGAGTTAGACGAGGACGTATCATTCATCAAGGGCAAGACGAGCAAATATGAATATTAAAGGTGCGTGTGTAAGGATCAACGATTCGATTAACTTTGATACGTCGTCGTAGTGTAAGCATCACTTTCTTTTTCTAGTTTCATTTTCTACTTTTTGTTTGTCGTTTGCATATGTCGATTAATCATTTTATATCTAGTAGTGAGTCGGACGTGACACAATTGAGTAGAAGAAGACGAAGAAAATCGGCAGCATTCTTTTCTTCATTCTTGCTATCCTTTCTTTCTGAGAAAAAAGAATGTGTGATGCCACAGAAAAAAAAGGAAAAGAAAATAGTAACAACCAATAGGAAAATTTTCCTCTCGTCTATTTATATACGTAATACAATAGTTTAGCTAGAGAAAAACACCAATGATTGCTTCAACACAGTACATTTAGATTAAGTCGAGCATGGGCAATGATAATCAATTTGTCGAACAGCCTGTACCTGCTTTTGTTAATCCAACAACGACAACAACAAATGCGTCACACAAAGACGGCGTAGTGGCTATTCAAACACCGGTAGAACCTATCGATTGTCGTCGAAGTCTTCTCAATGAACAAACTATATCTACGAAAAACCGTCGTTTACCTTCTACATCATGCATAACAGCCGATAAAATATTTGGTCTAGCTCTTTTCATTTTATTAATTATTCTTATAACTTATATATTATTTCATGGAAAAATAACAGACGTTAAATTGACTAGTTTAACAAATAGTGCCGATCTAAAATCGAATGATATTCGATTGCTACTCGAAGAAATGAATCGTACATTGAAGTCAATTGAAAGTCTACTTAGTGAACAAACAAAGAAGACAAATGTCAATCTTCAATTAAATGGACAGGACATTCGAGAATTTTATTCAAATCAAACAGTGTTAAATGAATTTTTACGTCGATTTAAAGAACGTTTTTAAATCGACTTTACGCTGTCTTTTTTTAAACTAATACAATCAACATTGGTCTTTTCTTCATCCCGGCTTCAAATTAAAATCTTGTCAACCATTTTCAAATGTATTTTTTGCTATAGTTTGTTCCATTTGCATACATACCAACAAATATTTAGATGTCATTAAGTTTTTTTGAAACAAAAAACTTACATTCGTTTGAGTTAAATGTTAAATTAAGCACGGTAGCGTGTGACTTAGAAAAAAAATGAAGCCTATATGTTAATGATGATTAATTCAGCCTACAGCAGTATGTGTAAAAAATGTCTCCGTCTCGTTTCACTTATTTAGCATAGTGTACAGTCACGCACGTATAGTTGGAAAAAAAAGGAGAGAAACAAGAAAGTGATAGGAGATTGGTTCAACATCCGTTTTCATCTAGATGAAGTAAAGAGTTAATTTCCGTTTATGAAAAGTGTGACCGTCATTGAGACACATTTACTGTAACATAAAAAAAAGATAAGAATAAGTAGTTGGTACATTTTTTCGAATACTAAAGAGGAAAAAAAAAGGAGTTGTACTTTTCAAGAAGTTCATATTCGAAAGAATACGATTTAAATAGAAACAATGATATAAAAATCATAAAACGATGAATATTTTCTCATCTCACATTTGACATTGTATGCTATAGAAATCAGTATTCAATTCAATTTTCCTATAGTTTAATGTCAAGTTTTTGAACTGTTATTCTATTGACGAAGTGTAACAGACAAGCAATTGTTCCTCAATGTCAAGAAAACATTATTGAAAAGAAATGATCATTTTTGGAATGCATATTGATTTAAATTTATTATACAAGAGAGTTTTAAGCCCCCCCCCCCCACCCCCTCATAAGTCGATTTTCGTCAAAGGAAGTCCAAATCGACTGAAATTTTGCAGACATGTTAGGACTGGAGCGGCTAGCCTACGATGAAAATTTCAGCCCGAAATATGCAAGTTTAAGGAAGTTATGAAGTGAAAACTGGTTAAAAATGACCCATTTTCCATCCTAGCTATTTTGGCTTCAACTATGTTTTTTCGAAAATTTTTTTTACCATTCGATAGAACATGCAAAGACGCAGGGCATCTCGTGCTCTGATTTCTGAAAAAGCTTTTTTTATGCCCAAAACAGTTTCCACAACTCAAAGTCCTTGAAAAAAGGCCAAAAAACTTCAAGTGAATTTTGTAGGCGATCTTTTTGACCTTAAAAAAAAAGCTTTTTCAAAAATCGGAGCACGAGATGCCCTGTGTCTTTGCATACTCTATCAAATCGTAAAAATTAATTTCCGAAAAAACATAGTTTAAGGCAAAATAACTAGGATGGAAAACGGAAAAACATGATTCTGAGAGAAAACATAACATTTTTTCTGGAATTTTTTTCTGTTTTTGAAATTTTCTCAATTTTTACGCGGTTTTTGAAGAAACTGACCTAACTCGTCCTACGTTACTTTTAATTCTGCACACGCTGAGCGCTTAATTCATTGTTAGTTAATTAGTTAATTAATCAGTAATTAGAGATCAAAGACCTAATTTTAAAAAAATAATCTTTTTTGACAAAGAGGACCTCTCAAAGATCACTGAAAATCTCGGTCAAACAATGGTCTTTGGAAAAAAACTATAGTGATTCTGAAATAGCAGAACTTGGGCTATCACCTCATGGTGTTATCTCAATTTTCATTTTCTTGACGAATATCGACTTTTTTTGAGGGGGGGGGGGGTCCTTAATGCAAGAACAGATTGTTCACATGCAAATAAAAAACAAGTTGCTTCTCCAGCTTGCAATCTATCTAATATATATATATATGTATGTTTTCATCGATCATTGCAAACGTCGCTTCATCTGTAATGTGCTCTAAAATAAAGATGAATATAGTATGCACGAAAGATTTATTTTCCTCAGAAAACTTAATTTTTCATTACTTGATAGAAGATCACGAAGAGATATTTTTGACGTCTTACGTAGATTTATAACATTTTCCCAATGTTTTATTTTTGTGAATAACATCATATGTATTGAAGTCTACTGTTGATGATATGAAAGAATAGTGATTAAAATGCCGTCTTCTTCATAAATTGATCATTTACTTATGTCTATTTACCTATCGGAGAAAAAGAATTCGTCTTTCTTTAATTTATCTATTGATCTTTTATTTTCAAGAGTAAAGACAAAACTACACTCCTACTGATTATTTTGAGTCATCTATTTTTTCTGCTGCACTAAAAATAGATAATTTCAAATCATTTTAACAATAGATCACCTAACTCTTTCAATATGTTTAAATACTGATGAATAGATATTTACTATCATGTCTCACACGTGTTCGAACCCTATTGATTTGCAAAAACAATTTTTTCTAGAATGGAAACTTTACCGTTGTCACTTCAACGTATTGAATTTTTTCATCATCAATAGTTATTATTGTCTAATATAATGTTCAACGGTTACGTATGATCATAATAGATTAATAACTCAGTATATTGATTCGGAAAAATAACAAATTTTTATTAAAATTGGTCTATTCGGATATACAAATGTATTCATTCTATCGGATTGAATTCATATACTTGGCCATGTAATTTTATATATACATTCAGCATGACTAAATGCAAATTGTCAAAAACAACTCATCGCGGATGATTGTAGTTTTTGTTGTAGATCATTCTTCAATTCAAAAGTTTTGCCATTTTACTAAAAGGTACCCCAACATTATAGTTTTATTTTTGTTCATCATTATCGGGAAAAGTTCCTTTTAATATAAATTTGCTATTAGATTTTTATGAAAGAAAAACAAAGTTTGTCTAGATGCTTCTCGATCTTATTCATTGGTATAAAAGATACTTTTTTAGTCACTAAAAATAGTCGAATCCATTAAATCGTATTTTCTGCAGATAATGACAGCATTAAATTCTTGTTGTCTGTGTTCATCACTACACAGCTTGAAAGAAATGTAATCGCGAGGAACGATTTTGTAACGGCTCATCAATGAATGAAATCTTCTTTTGTTTAGAATTCTCTTCGAATTCTGCGATATTTTCGATTATGATTGTTATGAAAAGTCTTTCTGTTATTTTTTTGAATTTCATTACTAAGATAGGTACTCATCGAAGAATAAAATGATCCATTCGAAAGACCTGTTCTAATTCATTCTAAAAACCATCGCACAACATCATTAATTGCATACATCAAGAAAAGATTAATTTTTCAAGTCAAAATTAATCACCATTTAAATACCTCATTGTGAAACATAATCTAAAGTAATTGTTAAACTATAGAACGAGATACTAGAAATCATCTCTCCACTTGTTTCTCCTCCGCTTTCCCCACTGTTTCCGACCAACTTCTTGAAGACCGTACAAGAAATAATCATAGAGCCATGATAGAACGTGATAAACAAAATTGAAAGACGATCGAAAATTGTGTCTTGCTAAAGTTGAATTCGAACATACTTTCTACTTTGTTGATTCAAATTCGGAACGATTTAAGTAAAGTGATAGTGCAGGGGGTATGTTTGAAAAAAGATAGAATAAAACAATCTTTCTGTTCAGTTAAAATTCACTTCTAATTATATCCGTAGATATAGTTTGCTGGCAATGTTTTGATTTCTTTTTAATCTATAACGTATGCATATAGTTATATACATAGAAATGAATTATAATTAAATGTCAAAGAAGTATGAGATTACAGATACAAAAAATTTTCAAGCTACAACAATTCAGACAGTAGATTTTCTTTACCGTAACGAGTGCATTTCGATGTGTAGGATTTCAACAAGATGACATATATTTTTATACATGATTGAAGAAGATTCTGATGTTGCAATGAAACTTGATACTATCGATCGATTTGACAACAATATTCATTGATCTCGAATTCATTGATTTACTTAAAAATAAATAAAATAGTGCATTGAGATTCAAATCATGATTCGATGAAAAATTTTCCAATTTGACAAAATACATAGTGAATTATTTTGTAATTATGCATACACAAGAGTATTCTATAAGACTATGATGGATCACAACGTGATAAATAAAATTTAAAAAAATTTATGCTATCTTATTATTTCAGAGAAATTGAGCTTCAAAATTTTCACGGTATATTTGAAAGCATATTTGAACTGATAATTGATATGCTTTTGTTTTTTTGTTCTTTGAAATACTATTACAAAAAACCATGTACCAATAATAAATTAGTTTGCTGTTAATATTCATGTTCGGTCATCATGGCTAATGTTGTTACTATAGGTAATCTCGTATCTAAGCTAATTACAGTACTCTATGTAAAAGCTTCAGTATCGAATTAAGTTTTTAATTACGTTTAAACCTATTCTTCTAGTGTACTACTTATGACTATCAATTCCAATCTCTGGCTTCTATTTGAAATTTATATTCATTCATCATTCATGTGGTTTCAACCACAAACTAGCCTGACGTCTAAGTTAATTATAGCTGTATGCATGAAACGTGAGCCGTAAATAAGGCTTTTTATTTTGCATTTTTCTAGAATATAAGAAAAACACGTCAAAGCAACAGACTCGGTTTTTCTCCAAGTCATGCTCATTCATAATTCATGATGTTTTTACCACAAATAAACCGCGATTCTGAACTAATTATAGTTTTCTCCGTTATATAAAGCGAGCATAAAATGAAGCTTTCTACTGTTTTCATGTTGAATTTTTCAGTTTGTAAGAAAAACACGTCGTATCTACAAAACATCTCTTCGGAAAAACCATATTTGTTTTACGTTCACGTTGTTTTCACCGCAAATAAGCCTGGTATTCGAGGTAGTTATATTTTCCTTCAGTTCAGAAAAGAGAAAGAGTGAATATAAAATAAGCCTTCTTATTGTGGTTATGCTCATTCTTTCAGTTTATAGGAAATACACATCTCAACCATAACATAATCTTCCAAAAACATGCGCATTCATCGCTTACGGCGGTCTTACCTGCTCGAGTATAGTAATCTGTTTGAATACTGAATATGAAATGACACTTCTAACTCTTCTAATGTTCAATGTTTTCGTTTAAGAGAAACTCATGTCATAGTCAGTCACGAATTCACTTCTTTCTAGATTCATACTCATGAACTATTTACTATCCTATGTTTCTATTCGATAACAAGTCTAGTTTCAGAATATTCTTCAGTAGTACTGAATAGAAAATGATGTTCTACGATTACACAATTGTTACGTAAACAAGAACAAGAGAGTTGAATCAAAGATTTATCTTCATAATGAATTCATAGTGTTCTTGTTCGAAATACAACAAATCTTTAGTTCTTGCTCATAAGAATTTTTTTTTCTTCAATATTAATGCGTAAAATCTAGTCTGTAATAATGTTTATGCGTAATTTGTTTTAAATATATATATATACGTGGAAAACAGGTACGTGCTCTCAAAGCTTTTCTTTATTAGCTAGTTATTCTCATTTTACTATTCACAACTTAACCAATGCGTACTACGTTGACTTTTAAGTCTATCACAACTCTCTTGTTGAACAATAAGCGTACACTGAGGATTTATGACAATATTTTTGCTAGCTTATTTAGAAGAGGAGAAAAAAATTTCCTACCAACAACAATCTCTGTTAGGGGGACACATTTTCATTCCTCTTCTGTTGCCATCTGTTTCTTTTAAAAGGTAGGTTTGATATATGTAAAGAGTTTATCGATGAAAGTGAACATTCAATAATCTTGTTTGGAAAACTTCTATATTCATCTACCTCGTAGTCAAGCAGACTATCAATTCGTTGCGCTTTTTTCTTTTGTAATCATGAATAGTTTCAAGTCAACATTTGAATAGAATTGATTCAGTACATTACTTTCTTTTCATGGGCCCATTTTAATATGTGAAGAGAGACTGATACAAGTGCATGCTATCTCTGATAAATATGTTCACTACTCATGTAGCACACAAATCGTTTATTTCTCACCGTATGTATTTCGCAACTAGTGAATCCTATAAGAATCTCTCTCGTTGACAAAGTCTTTTCTGTCGTTTACTTCAATTCTGTTTTTCCTAAGGTAAATCAGTAGTCAGTTGTGCTCGTTATAATCAAGATTATAGAATGGCTTGCTCTTTCACTTAGTTCGTTGCATAGATTCATGATTGTAAACAATTCAATTTTGCTCGTCATCTAATTGAACATTTCGTTTTCAACAATGCAGTATTTTCATGAATTTTTATTGTTCTTTTTTTCATAAAACTTTCATATGATCCTTCCTTTTCATTATGGCGACTATGTTCGAAAAACAATAGAGATCGCTGTTCCTTATGTTTAATACTAATATCGATTCAACTAACGAGATAGATGTTTTCATGTCTTCAAAGCAAGAAACTTGTCAATAGATTGCGCTTTTATGGATTCGTTTTCGCACACTTTCATATGTGAAAATATGATTCGTATTGAAACTGTTTCTTGTATAGAATACAGATCTGTACACACAGTGTTGTGTATCTTACAATTAAAAAGCGAGTGTTCTTTGGATGCCACTAGAATGTTTCGTCACAAAACTACGGCTAACAAGTTAGTTTGTAAGCTTATTGTTCGACGGTGTTCATGCCACGAAAGAACAGTGATCATCATGAACAAATCGAATAAATTATTCTCAGAAAAGTCTAACTTCTTAGATTGTTCTGATCATTTTTTACTTGAAATTCTATCAGCAGTTTTAGATGTAATTCTGTGCTATTTAGAAGTAGAATTTAATTAGATTCAAATTTATATTTTTTTTCGATAACGTTCTTATGATATGCACTTCAGACTTGATTTATATGAGTATCTATTTGAGTAAGAAGAAGAAGAATTCGATTTTTTGGGTTCAACCTATGATTCATTACTGATCAAATCAGTCTTAGAATGAATATTTCAATTGGTTACTACAAACGATAATCTTCATAATGTACTAGAATTATTCTTGTAAGATTTCGCTTAAAGTTTTCAAGTTTACTGAATTTTTTCGCTAGTATCTCATATGATTCCTCTCGATTTCTTTTTTTGAGAAATAGTGACAAAATTAACGGTTCCACCTACAAGCAAAGACGAGAATCATCGATCTGAGTACAATGACTCGTAACTTTGTACTGTAGTTGCATTTTTATAATCGTGATATTTTGTGAACATTTCATCACAATCTTCTTAGTACTGAAGCCTTTCTCCGATTAGGTTTCATTGGCGAAGTACTGTGTGAAAGGACAAAACATATCAGGAATGAATAAACTAAGTGTTTCTTTGTGATGGTATAGACTATTCATAACACCGATAAACTGTGTTTAGTGATTTTCAAAAGTCTAGCCAGTTGCTTCGAATCCGACACATCGCCGTAGACACGTTTTGAGTGGTACCAAAAATGCAATGTGTATGACAAATAAAAATTTTCTAATCAGAAATTCTAGTTGTAATGTTCATGGTTGGTTAGAAAAATCAATTTGAGAATGACAAGGCGAAGGAGGAAACACCTGAGTAAATAATAAAACGCATTACATGACTTCAACGTTAGAGTCAACACTGAATCTATTCATTACTTATATCGGACATCGTTTCATTCTATAGCTAGGTTTACAGATATGTTTTGAATTCGAAACATGAACAAATACTGATGGATATTTACCTTGAAAAAATGAGTAGACACGCATTATATTCATCTATCTCATGAAGAAACAACAGACGATTAATAATTAATCGAATACTTTATTCTAATCTATTGTTTACCGAATACGAGAAAGTTGTTTTCGAGATGTGTAAATGAAAAAATATGAAACGTACATGTGAACCTAGCATAGCCTATACAAGTTCATCGAAGAGATAGAAACCCAAGATCTATATATATATATTTACAACCAAGAAGCCTTTATCTCAGTAAAGTATTACTGCAATCATATGTCATTAGTCGTCGTCTGAGCGTTCGTTCATACTATGGATTCGAATTTAGGTCTTAGTAGATTGTAAGTAAGACTCGTGTTCGTATGTAGATAATGCCAATGTAACATGTAAAAAGACGATTAATTTCGTTCTGTACAAAGCAAGACATTCATTCCGTTTAAGATGTCTGATAAACGCGAAGCGACAGCAACGGAAACTGTCTATCGACAATATGGCCGTGTTTCCGAAGTGGAATATGTGTACGACGAAAATAGTGAGGGAGAAAGTAAACATTATCGTATAAGCTGGACTCGACGAGATTATGAACGGGCTGGATTTAGACTTTACAGACGATTAATGCTCTACGAGGATTGCATCAAGGTGTTACGCACATTTATGATGGGAAAATTTGCAATCGATGATATACCTGAAGCATTTCGTCTACTTGATACTGACCGTTCTGGTACGATCGACATTACCAAACTACATGAATTCATATGCATTATTCTGCCGACAGCAAATCCTTTTTTGCTTCTTCATCAAATACAAAAATCTGATAAAGATGGCGACTACAAGTTAAATTTCTATGAGTTTAAATCATTTATCATGGATGGTGTTGGTCGAGATGTGTCACTTGGCATTTTTTAAAAAACGCATCTTTCTATTTATCTCATTTAAACTATAATGAATATAAACTGCCACGGTCAGCTTGTAGTGACGCATTGCTTTTTGTTTCGTTCGTATCCATGTAAGCAATATTAGGTTCTAGTCAATGTTTGTTTGATACATGTTTCGAAACTTCTAGCTTCGTAACAATTATAATCGTAGATTTTTGATTTAATTCTTTTTATTCTTGACAAAAGTATGAAGTACGATAAACAAAAACACTGAAAAAAGCTGGTCTACCTACAATCAAATTATTTAAGTTTACATAGGTAAATTTGAATTGTTCAAAATGAATGACAGTTCAAACTCTCATGTTCGTTAGTATTTTGCTTTCCTAAACACGTACATAAACACCAACTATTCTAGTTTGGAAAATTTTTTCTCGATCTCATTTAAATATGTGATTGCAAAACAGTACGAGTGCAGATATCTGTATGACTTTTTCGGCTAATGAAAACACAAACATTCTCAATCATTCTAAATGTCGTTCTGCATAATTATCCACTGGTATGGCATAAGTCAAAAAAACAAAAACTACTTCGTAGTAGTTTATCAGTCGAGAATAACGACAACCACATGCATGATGCACACAGTTATTCTTCACGAGACACCGATGTTATGACACCTGTCATAGTAAGCCAGATTCGTTGATATTAGTATATATGTGCGTGTAGAATAAAGAGCATCCATTCAAAATCAAACACGATCCATTCGTCATCTTACTATCACTACGAACAACCTCTGACGATAAGAAAACAACGATAATAAATAATGCTAGCATTCGAAATCGGTCACAATCGTCATCGGTCATTCATAAATTATTCTTCTTTTCTTTTTTCGATATAACCATCTTTAAAAACATCATTCATTTGGTCTTCTAAGATCAGGTAAAATCCAATTGAAAATCATAGTTCCAAAACTTGAACATTAAATGAGATCGTAAGATTCTTTCAGGATTATACTGTGGTGAAAAAATATTCTCTCCTCTCAGACTGACGTTATCTAGAAAAGCAAGATCTTTCAACAATTCTATCGTACGAGTTGATGAACGAAATGTGCGACACTGTTTTTTGTTTGATCTTACAGGATTTAACCGGGTCACGTTTTCTTCAATATAATCAACGACACAGGTGTTCATGATTTGTATTCAAGTTTAAATTGAATTCTAGTTATTCCAATTTATGTTAGGATCATATTTTTCAAAACATTCTTTCATGAGTAATGGGTTAACTAAAAACATTGAAAATGCGTTAGAAATGAGTATTCTCTGAAGTTGTTTTTTTTGCATGAAAAATAATAAATCTCACAGTAAACATATGTGTTGATTATGACAATGAATATTTGTCAAATATAGATTGCGAAGAGATTCATTATAAAAACAAAATCTAGTAATAATTCTTACTATCTGACAATGATCTGTGTCAACTTAATTTGAAAACTCAGTTAGATCTCTACTATAAATAATTAATGATTCATTAGTTGTGTCAGCTTTCATTATTTTTATTAATGAAGTTTTTTTTCAACGAATATATAGAACAAGAAATTCTCTTTACATCGATGACATTGAACATATTCTCAAGGATCATTGCAGTCGACTTCAATAGATCAATTTGACATTGATAAATACGAGGAAAAAACAACGTATTATTCTCATCAAATAGAATTAATATCTGATTGAAAGAAAAGGAAAATTTTTCTAATGTACACTAGCAGTACAATATTGCGATGAAATACTCGTCGACATAATCTATAATGATGGATGTTTGCGATTAAGTATTTCAAACTATTTAGTTTCAAATGCAAACTATTGAAAATATCGATTGTTTTTATAGTTAGTTGATGCGATATTCAAACCAATAAGCATATCAGTTCAAAATCAAGGCCGTGTTTTATTTGTTGCATGCTGACATAAACAAATATGTAGATAAGGGAAGTAAACAATATGTTTGTTTTTATTCCGTTTCTAAATCAATTTTTAAATACAGTATAAAAAACAATTAACATTGACCTAGAGTACGAAGAGAATAGAAAAAGATTGAATCCTAGTTGGCATTGACAGGTAGCCATGTATAATCATCGGCCTATTTCATGTCACTGACACTTGTGTCAATCATTTTTATTTCGTCTTGCTGTTGTGTATCACCTGCTGTTAAAAGTCCTGCTATTGCAGTACTTTCATACTCAATACCTTCAACTAAACATCCGGGTACATTTTCTTCAAACACCATTGTTGCTACTTCTTTGCCATCGAATGGTGGAAGATTGAAAAGACGAAGTCTCTTCAATGATCTGACAAAGAAAATAAAACATATTTATGTCAATATTCATAGATAAAATTAGAGAGAAGAACAAATAGAAATACATACTTTAAACGACTAAGTGCAAGTATTCCAGTGACGCCAACCGATGGACATTCACTTAAATCAAGAAATAATAATTGATCTTGAAATTCATAAGCTAGTCTTGACAGAAACCAATCATCAACGTAAGGACATTTAGCTAAGTACATCGCTTTAACATTAGCACAACCGACTAAAAAGAACAAACGAATAAATCCATGAGTGCATGTTAGAATGAACTACAACCGTACCTCGACATTCACCTACCATAATGATCCAAACCGTCGACATTAATAACGGATTGTGAAAGATCTACAGCTTCTAATTGAAAATTTAAATTAAGTGCTAGTGTTCCCTTAGGTTTGTCCAATTTAGTAATCCATTTTTGACGACCATTCATACGAAATCTACCATCGAATTCTATTGTACGAGACGCTGCATAAACATCAGGCCCTTGTTCATAGAAATCTTTTTCAGAGAATCTACATATTAATAGATGTAAGCATCAACATAGATAGTTTACCAATGTTTGACATACTCATTTTTTCTCTTATAATTACGCATTAATATTGTTCTTCGTAAAAAATTCGGCTCATTAACTCGAGCTTTATACATTTGAATAACGTCAACAATAGCACGAGATTTACCAGGAATCTCAAGATTAGATTTCGTTAACCAGTATGGTTTCAATCCTGGTATTCTTTCTATAGTAATCAATCGAGAACAAAAAGAAAAGATTATTAATCCATTGATTTAAACTTTACCTTCTGTAACATTCTTTAGATTTCTTAAAATAAATGAAAATCGCATTTTACTATCTTTATAACATCTAGAATACAGGAAGCAAAATCTTTAATTTCATTTTCGGTGAGATCTAACATTTCCAAGAGAAAAAAAATACATGTATATATATAATCAATGAATGAATTCTGTACAATATAGTTTATACATTAAAAAAAAAACATTAATAATCATTTGATTGTGTTTCTGTCATCGATTCCATACTTTGATTATCCCAATCTTGATTCACGACTGTTAACCAAGGTGTAACATTTGTTGGTAGCATTTGTTCAATACCTTGAAAAGTTTTACAATCAGGATCATGACATTTTTGTCTAAAGGTACCTTTGCGCATATCAACGACAAAACTAGATAGATGAAATTGAAATTTGTTTTCAATCGTTAATTGAATTTTAAAATTCTATTTACTATATATTATTATTCCGATGATGACGTTTAATTCTTTCACAATATTTATAATCACCAGCATACATGAAACTAATTTCCCACCGAAAATCATTTTGAATTTCTTTAGCTTTATATAAACGACTAATACGAATGCCATCGCCATCGTCTTTTTTATCTCGTGCTTTATTAATCATAAAATTAACAAGTTCAGGATAATCTAATAACATTTTTTGTATATCATCGGATATGTATGTTGATTGTTGAGAACGTAAAGTAGAAGATTTTTTACTAATGGTACTCATATCTTCCACATGAATGAAACGTCGAATGGGTCTAGAGTATGAATTATACGATTAAAGATAATGCAAAACAAATACTGAAGTTGCATTCGGGGCTAAAGTTTCCATTGATAAATTGATTTCAAAGAATTTTACTAATTCTCAGCAAAACTCATGACAAACTCTAATTTAAGATCATCATAATAATTGAGAGGTACTTCATTATCAATGCTTCTCTAATTCTTCATCATACTTGTCCATATTCATACGAAACAAAGACCGAAGATAGATAGGGTAGGGTCTCATTAAAATATATGAACTAATTACTATTTATTGTATTTGCACTCTACTAAGGATGTACACACCCATATTCTATTATGCATTTTCTATGTTTTGCACGTGTTAGATATTCTTGAAATTTATCTATTTACTTAGTAACACTAATATTATATTTAAATACTGAAGTATTCGAAAGAAAAGTATGTTTACAGAAACTCTACATTCTTCCGCTTTTTTATAGTTGATCCAATTGCAAAGTTTGTGACATTATAAACTGTAGATCTTTGCGCATTATATCGAGTATTTCAATTCAAAGAATAGCGCAAATGAAAAGAAACTCAACATGACACTCATTTCTATCTGTATGAATTATCCGGAAAACACTTGGAATTTACTCAAGCATACCAAAGGTATGAGAACGAATAAGATAGATAATGTTCACTATTCTGATAGTTGCATCTAATAGACAAGAGAGTTCGAAATTTTTAAATTCTTCTATACTTATTCGAATCGTTGAGTTCGGAAAAATTATAAATTTTCTAAAATAACTCTTCTCAATATAATCTGAAAAAAATCGAAGGATACCTGTAGATTATAAAGATGGTGAATGAATGTGTTCCAAATAAAATAGAATAATGTAATCTGCATCACTTAAGGACTTTAAACTAACTAACAAGTTATGGATAAAAGTATTTTTGTCTATATACCCATTAAAATAAACTAACGATGCCATAAATGTTTGACGTTCAGCTTCACCTGGATGACTTGATACATGTGGAAAGAACCGTCGTAAGAGTGGTTTCCATTTATTTTCAGGTGCAACAGTAAAACATTCTTGTTTATCAAATTTACTCGATCGAAGTAATCGGAATGCACGATTTTTCGTATAAACACCTAAGCAAATACGAAAAAAAAAATCTTATCTATCTGTACGAAATTTCGATTTTATTTTCTAGTACTCATATCACAAAACCATGTTAATCCATCATTATCATTTTTTTTTACTATGAATCCAACAATATCTTTAAAGTAAAGTTGTGAATCTTCATCAATACATTGGCAATGTTCAAATCGTGATAGACATGATTCAATTGTTGCAAGAAGATTTTTCGAAAAAACTACTGAATCCGAATATGATTGTGTTTCGTGATATTGAAATAGTAAATTATTTTGAACTGCGGAACATTGATGATTGATTAGACAACCATGAATATCTTCTAAGATAAGATCGACAAATTTACCAACGGCAATATTATCTAAGAATGGATCTTTTGTTTGAAAAATTAAATGACGACTGAATTTCGTTGAAGATCTTTCATATAGAAAAAATTCAATTCCATATGAGTTTTATAGATTATCAATCACTTACGTGGAATCAAGGATGAGTACGTCTTGCATAGAATAATTGAGATCATCGCTTCGCTTCCGCATGAAATTGAGTACGAACTGGAAAGAGTTTATGCATTATTTGTCGATGAATAGCAATATATCACAACTAATATATATATAGATAGATAGATAGATAGATAGTCACACCTGGACGAAATTAGTGGTTAACTTAGGTCCATCAATAGTTGGATTAGCAGCAATATCATATTCAAGATCAAAATAGAGTTTCGATGGTTTTTCTAGAAAATGGAAATTTATTTACAAGCATCATCGATTTCGATTCTTATAATTACTATCGATAATAATTTCATAAGTATGACGTTGATTATCAGGCAGTTCACTAAATGATTATTTCATAGAATCATAATGAAATCAAATGAAACTCACTAGTATTCATGAATAAAAACATCGATATCAGCAACTTGGTATCGTCGTTTTCCGTCCGGTTGTGATTCGAAACTGAACAAATATAAAATTTCACCCTAATCATAATAGTAAAAAAAAATAAAAATAAAATATTTTTGTTCTTCTTTGAACTACAATTATATTTCTCTAATATTTCCTGTAAAAACAATTTTTCCATTTTTTTGTCGCTCATTAATATATTCAAGTGCTTCAGCTTGTGTCCAAAATGTACGTGTTGCATGTGCCATCTTCATTAGTGTTAGATGATTATGATTCGGACGTTTTCTGGTCATACTTTCATCAATATTAGGAAGTGGTAAACGTTTTCTATTATTCGAGAGAAAATAAAAATAATTGAATATAATCGTACAATCTTTTCTTTTCTTTTAGATCTTGCTTTGTCTGATTGTAAAATGTATTTGTTGCCATATTTAGAAAGAAACAGAAAGAACTAAAAGAAAATCTGCAAGTATATAACTATACCCAATTCAATAAATTATGCTTCAATGTCTTTATATGATTTTTTTTCATTTTTTTTCATTTCTATATACAAATGCCATAATTCACAGCTCACTCTTTTACAGCATAGCAGAGGAAAAAAAAAGAGAAGATTCATCACACAGACATACATAAACATAGAACATCAAAGAACACGCATATATAAAGAAGAGCAAAAAGATGTTTTATTATTTATTTTAGTATGATCATGCTTTTTATGTTTTGTATGTGGGCTGAAATGAAAGAGAATAAACAAACAAACAGAAAAGGAAAAAAACAAGAGATAATCAAAGATAAACAAGAAGAAAATCTATCTCTATGTTACAGAGCACTGTTTAAGTAATATATGTATATAATAGTAGTAGTAGTAGTAGTAATAATAATAATAATAATAATAATAATAGTAATAATAATAGAGAGAAAAATCAAAAAGAAAACTGTGGTGAGACAACAACAACAACAAAAAAAGAAGCGAAACTTGTGTGTGATTTGTTTAAATCTCAAAGAAGAAGAAAAAGAAAATTGAAGAAACAAAACAAAAGACGCATAGAAAAGAGAGCGAACCAAACAAACAAAAAAATTATTGATTTCTTTCTAAATCATCTTTGCCTCTCGTGTACAATTAAATAGAAAATGAAACAGAAAAATATTGTTCTATTGATAGACCAGATAATTACGCAGTGAAGTAGGTAATGTCAACTGATTTGTTAAATGTAGATTCGTTCGACCTATTCGTTTACGTATAACTCGCCGACATGAATCCTTTAATTGAAGTGGTTCGGCTATAACAAAGAGAGAAGAGAAACAGAATATTTGATATATAATGAAAATTTTCTTCATGTATTAACTTACGTTCTAATCCATTGATATAACGCATAGTTATCTCACAATGACCCCATACTGATGAAACCATTGGATAAAGTGCACCCTTATCTTTAAGATCAGTAAATGCTACTCCTAAATACTGTCCATCAACAATATAAGCTAATGTTCCTTCTTCAAGATCAAGAACAACATAAAATTTGTCTGGCACTACAAAACATTCATCTGATTTTGATGGATACGATATACCGTTGTTGTTAATGGCATCAGCTGGGTCGGTCAACGTCGATGTTGTTGTTGTCGGAGATAGTAAAGACACAGGTGATGCTACTGTTGACGATGGATACTGTGTTGAAGCATAAACACTATTAACACCTTTATGATAAAGTTTATTTCGACCTAAATCCCACCCCCAAGATTCTTGATTCATTCCAACAAGAGCTTGATAACCTGGACAATGAAGTGGTGCTTTTATCGTTCCAACACCAACGACAGCATGTGTGCCACGCTGTCTTGTATTCCTTTAAAAAAAAAGCACGTTGTATATACAATAATAATATTATTGTTCTTCAGTCATCTATGTTTAGAAAAGTTTTAACCTATGTCCTTCGATATAATAAATTGTTCTTCTATTGCCGACTCGTACAAAAAGGTTTCATGTATGATCAGTTATTCATAATCGTTCTACGTAAAAGACGATTGTTTTTTTTAACTTTGACTCATTTTCGACTTGAAATATATTCACGAAACACTCAAAAAGTCAGCACTAGAATTTTTTTCTCTTAGGAAAACTAGTATCAACAATGTAGTATTGACATACAACTTCGTGCATTCTTAGTGTATGTTGATTTTTGAATGAAAACATGGACAATATGAACTCGATTGATTCTTTCATTAGTGATATAACAACAAACTTACGAAAACATGTCTTTCATAATCATGAGAACAGATGAACAACACAACTGATCGTAAACCGTACAAATCTTTGTTCAAGTATTTCTATCGATTATTTTTGTTTTCGAGAAAAGAACGTAAGCACTCAGGATTAATTTTCACTGAAGTATGTTTTAAAAATTTCTCGGTAGTTTACATACTTGTTCCATGTACGAAAAGAGAAATATTCGTTACTTAAGTTTTCATTCACAGACAATCACAAGAAACTCTTAGATGGGTTGAAAAAAAGAAAATTTTTATGATAGGAAACGACTCACGTAAATCATGAAAGTTAGATGAAAAACGAATACAAGTTGCTTTGTCGGAAATGAATCAAAGATAAAATTCATAGTACATTACCATTCTATTTCCCACACGTGTATTCCATTTGTGAAGCCTTTTTTACAACGAACAGCATCTGTACTTTGTGCCACAGGCTACAAAAGAAAAGAAAGCAAGATTTAAAAATTACAAAGTAGTTCGTTTGATTTTCTCAATAACTTACATGTCTATGAAAAGTACACGGATCGTTGTGTTTAACAAAAATATTCATTGAACGATCATCATGATTCCAGCCGTATTCAATTTGTTTTTCACGTAATACAGGTGGTCGATCAAGAAGAATATCAAGTCGAGCCGGAAAACATTTACTTGGATCTAATGATGGATGATTGGTAATATTTGAATAATGATATGCACATATTGTTACATTCGAATCATTGTTATTGTTGTTATTATTATTATATGAATTAGTTGAAGCATTCGATATTGATGTTGTCGAATTATTTGTTGGATGATGTTGACGTGGCAATGGATTGAATGCAAGTAGGGGAAGAGATGATGTTGTACTGTCTTCAGTTGTTTGAGATGTTGAGCCAGATATAGCTGAACGTAAATTAACTATTTTACCATTACGAAGACCCATGGATGACAGTGATGTTGATAATAAGGCTTGTTGTTTTGATATGCGTGATCGACGATTTGTTGTTGTCGTTGTTGGTGTTGTCGTTACTGTTATCTGATTGTTACTTGTTAATGATGCTCGTCGTAGACGTGATCGTAATGGATAACTTTTTTTTATGGGAGTTGAATTTGTTGGAATCGTGTTTGAACAAGAAAGGATCGAAGCAGACGTAGATTCACAAGGTAAATTGGATATGTGTTGCTTTTTATTAGTTATACGTCGACTACGACGTAGAGTTATTGTACTTGTTGACGGATTGCTTAAATCCACTCGCTAAATAGAACAAGAAATTGCGTTCTTTTCGAATTTATTCTTACAGATTTAGTCGAATTACTTTGGTTAATTTTTTTCGCTTAGTAGGAAGTGGTTTTTGTTTACTATTCGTTGCTATCTTCTTAGATTTTTTTGTACTGTTATTTAATTCTTGTCGAATCCCAGTTGATTTTGTTTTACGGGGTAACACCATTTGGACTGTAATTGATGATGATTAAAATGATCGACGACAATAAGATATTGTTGTTTTTGGTGTATGGATGATATGATATTTAATGAATGAGTATTTAAATAGTTATATGTGTTCATCGACGATAGAAAAAGAATAGTGGAGAATTAAAAGGTGAAATGAATTGATCAACCATCGAGGATATACGATAGCAACAGCAATAGACAAGGGATAATTAATAAAATAAATCAGGATCTGCAAGAGAAAAGACAAAACTTAGCATTAGTTAGTCAATGGATACAAGTATGCCTAAAGATCGTACGCAACAGAAGTTAGCAGTACATGTAAAGTACAAGTAAATAAACAACAATATATCAAAAACAAGACGACATTATTAGGTAGACAAGACGTAAATGCAATGCATACAATCGATCAATCGACATTAGTGAATTAATTGCATTGGAGGAAATATAAAAAAGATCAGGGAATTGTAATATGTAATAAAGTTAGATTAGAAACAATAGCAAAACTTTAAGATTCATATAAAGTTTACTGATAAACATTGTTTTATAGATGTCACATCCTTACGATGATCGAAGTCGTTGCAAGGCGACTATACTCTCTATAATCCGACAAGTTATGACAGAAAAGAGAATATTAGAGAATGTTTTTGTTACTAAAAATGTTCTGTTCATGTGAAAATATGTTCTACACTCAAGAGCTTGTTCATTGCAAATTTGATTCGTTTTGAATGTACATGTTTCTGTTCGTGAACTAGATCTGCAACAATGCAAGCTGTTGTGTCTGTCTATGTATACCGTCTATTATTGTTGAAGAGAAGAATCTCACTCATACTTCATTAATATTTTTGATGATATTCTATGCTGCAAAATTAAACAACCATGAAGTTGACCTGTCAATCTTCAAAGTTGATTGAGTACAAAACGAAGTAACTGAATTCATTAGAATTCTCTACTAAGACAGTGAGTGATAAGTGTACCATTATCAAGTCAAATGTAAATAACGATCATTCAAGATTCTTGTTTGATATAGGTTGCTCAACTTGGATACTGTACTTAAATGTTGTTCACCGCATTGGCGGATTCACTAGTTCTGCTACCCGGTCATCGCCACCCCGTTGAGAATAGAAGTTCCGGTCAAAATTTTTGAAATGTTTCTATGATGAAACGCAGGATTTCATAGAATACTGCAATAAAATATTTAACCAAAGAATGTCAGCTTTGATGGTTAAAATTCGGTTTGAAATATATAACAAAGAGGGTCTAGGACCATGTGATCCAAAGAAAGAATTACAATAACGGGATTTGTCATAGCTACCATCCGTCGACAGTATATTCAAGTACACTTGAATATTAAACTGTTACCAACAAAAGCTTATAATGGACAAAAGAACATAGAGAATATCTCAATTTTAAAAGAATAGGCTAATTGTGTGGCCAGGACTATTGAAGATTTTGTGAGCAATATCTGATTTTTTTGAATATATGTTGACCCAAATAAGAAAAGCATGTAGTGATAACATACAATTATTAAGGAATGGTTGTTTTAAGGTAACAAATAAATACCATTTTTAAAATTGAAATGTATCCTCCAGTTAGTTATTTTTTCAAAAAAAAACACTTGCCTTAAATGTTAACAATCAGCAACAAGATGAAAATGAAAATACGTCACAATCAGTAATTCCACATGATACTCAGGCCTTGCTGTCACTCCAGTGGCAAATGTTCATCTAAAAATTAGCAGGGCTGTTCCATGGGTACTCAACCAAAAAAAACACAAAGTATCCAAATTTTTTTTATTTCCACCTAGTTTTGTAGAGCTCGTGACGCTGATCATTTTGGTATAAAACAAAATTAAAATTCATGGCGAAAAAAATTTTTTATAGCGAAAATACTAAAACTGGTTTTTTATTAGAAGTACCTTACGTTTTTCGGTATTTTAGTCCTGGCGCAGTCATTTTTAGACTTTTTTTAAAAACAAATTATACCGAAATGTTCAGCTCGATTAGCTCTACAAGATAGGATGGTTTAAAATTACTTGAAGACATTTCCCAATGATTCACTTATCTAAATGCCCTGAAAAAGTAGTTGTCTTTATTTGAAAATGGCTACATTCTGCTGGAATCTGAAATACAGGGTTTTGTAGAGCGAAATGAGCTCTACAAGACCATGTATTCCGTTTTTCATATAAGTCAGAAACCTTGCTAAAATAGTGTCACAAAATTATGAGCATGATCCATGATGGGGAAAAACAGTTATGCGTCCGATGATTGATCAATTTTGCCGTGTAGATCTTAGACTCAGAATCAGAATCGATGACTATACAATGAAAAACTTTTGTTTTTAACAAAATAGGAAAAGAAAACTCACTCATCACGTATTTTTTCATATTAAGTAACTGAAAAGCAGCATCGAGTTCTTGTTTTGCTGATTTGTTTACAAGAATACTTTCTTTGCGAAATGGTGAATCGATTTTCTCTATTTTATCGTAAAATGCTATATCCATAGCTTCCAAATCGAATGAATCATCTAAGACATTTGATACACCTTCATAGCATCTTTCCCTAGTCGAACATCTTGTAAGCAAGATCTTGAAATCTTGAGACCAGTAAGCAAGATCTTATCAAGATCTTGAAAAGATAATTTGTATGTATATATCTTGTTTGAATCAGATATATCTGTAGATAAGATCTTGGCAAGATCATGGACAAGATATCAGTTACTATTATCTTCTCACAAGATCTTGAGTAAAAGCATAAAGCGACATCATACGTATATTTAGATGCTGACTAGTAGACATTCACCGTTCTGTTACGCATATGCAGTCGTATATAAGCAATACGATTGACCGTAGGAAACATACATTTTCAAAATAATTTTTTCAATACTATTTCTCGATTATTAATTATTCGAGAACATGCTCATCTCGATCGATGATTGGGAGAGGATTGCCCTGAAGTGGTCTCACGGAGATCCGCCCAACGCAAAATTAGTCAAGTCCCAATATCTGACTTGCTTGAAGTTTTTGGGAGAGAATAAATAAATTAAAAATAATTTAAAAAAATATCGTAATACGCTTTACAGAAAAAATAAAAATGGGCTGCACGATAGGTTCGAAACACGTTTTCAGAATGTGACGTGCATGGTGTCGCAAATCGCGATACATGCAACTCGTTTTATTTTAGTCCGTATCCAAGATATTATGGATTCGTAGCTAAGATCTTACATATCTGTCCCCAAGTTCTTATACATCTGTACCCAAGATCTGTAATAAGATCTTGGTTCAAGATAATCGTATTATCTTGTACCTAAATTTTCAAGATCTGTTCACTTATCTGTACCCAAGATCTTGGCCAAGATCTTGCTTACAAGATGTTCGACTAGGGTTGACATATCTTATCACCCTCTTTCGAAATTACGGAAGCCCAATGTGAATTACACATGATTTGACGATTGACTATATCGGCTTGCGTTGCGTCAATGAACTAACGATCTTCAGGATGCGTTGGTTTTGAACCAGATCGCGTACAATGAGCATGTGATGGATGCGGACACCACCTTTTTTATAGGGTATCTTTAGCAGTTTCTGATGAATATATCTCACTATAGCCAGGGTATATTCCACTAAGAGAATTATCAAAGTAATGAATTATTCCAACCATTATTAGAAATAATTGGACTTGAACGCGAGAAGACTCCACAATAACTTCAATTATTATTTATAATTATGCAGATAATATATTAGAGGTCATATAATATCAAAGTATTTCAATATAAGATGATGTTGTGAGGTACAATATTGATGTAACTGCATTTCATAGAAACTAGTGATTTAGATATATTAGTTTCATATAATTTCCGAAGAGATAGTCATCGATTCTGATTCTGAGTCTAAGATCTACACGGCAAAATTGATCAATCATCGGACGCATAACTGTTTTTCCCCATCATGGATCATGCTCATAATTTTGTGACACTATTTTAGCAAGGTTTCTGACTTATATGAAAAACGGAATACATGGTCTTGTAGAGCTCATTTCGCTCTACAAAACCCTGTATTTCAGATTCCAGCAGAATGTAGCCATTTTCAAATAAAGACAACTACTTTTTCAGGGCATTTAGATAAGTGAATCATTGGGAAATGTCTTCAAGTAATTTTAAACCATCCTATCTTGTAGAGCTAATCGAGCTGAACATTTCGGTATAATTTGTTTTTAAAAAAAGTCTAAAAATGACTGCGCCAGGACTAAAATACCGAAAAACGTAAGGTACTTCTAATAAAAAACCAGTTTTAGTATTTTCGCTATAAAAAATTTTTTTCGCCATGAATTTTAATTTTGTTTTATACCAAAATGATCAGCGTCACGAGCTCTACAAAACTAGGTGGAAATAAAAAAAATTTGGATACTTTGTGTTTTTTTTGGTTGAGTACCCATGGAACAGCCCAGCAGAAAACGCGCGCATGAAAACATACCATTTCCTTAAAAAACGGGTTCTACTGTATAGCGAAAGCGTTTCTAAACGGAAAGAACTGTTCTCGTTTTGAAGGAACGCAAGCATTCTCGTCGAATGCTATTATAGAATGTTTTCTTTTCGATGCAAAAAACGTTGTTTGACTGAACAGAAAGCGTTCTGACCCATTCCAAAAACTGTTAGAACTGGTTTATTTTCGTTCTTTATTGGAACTATCTGAATCGGATTTGATCAAGATGAGATCATATTCTTTTCCTTTCTATAATGAAACACCTAAGAATGGATTCTTTAAACTGATGAACGCATTCCAGGCAATCTAGCAAGCTTTTTAGAAAGAAATGAATGTATTGTTCACCGTTCTATAAATTATTATAGATGCTTTCATCTAATTTTAGTGCTAAATTTGATTCAAAATTGACTGCTGTGGAGCACGACACGTTGAAAATAATGAAATCTTCGGTGAACTATTCTCTGCCGTTGGCATTCCTGATTTAGAAAAAGTATTTTGATCATAGTTTAAGCTACGAAAAATCGGAGCATACTTTTTGATAGAGCTCACCGAGTTGTGTAGGAAGATGTTTCTGGACATATATCATGCTAACGTCTCGTCGAGGATTGTTGTAGGAAATGTGGATCTAGATGGTAATGACCGAGAATGTGTTCCATGAAAATGAGTGTCCATTTTTTAATCAAAAAAGAGTTCGAATAGATGAGGAGTGAGTTCTAGATTGTTCCATTTTAGAAAGCGTTCCAGTTTTTCTACAGCGGTTTTTCTCTTTAAAATAACCAACCTTTTTTTGTAACACACTCTATACAGCTTTATTCTAGGATAGTTTTTCATTAGGCCCCCAGTCAACTTTAGATTCATCGTTGGAAGAGACTCAAGTCATAACAACATCATTGACATCAGTAGAATTTTGTGGGTGTGAATGTGAGGTAATAGTTAGTCTGTTTATATGAATGTACCATGACTCTGACACCTGCACATTGTGATGCATATTTATTGATACCTAGATGTAAATAATAATGCAGAGATTGGTGAATTTGCAAAGTCCAATCGTTGGTTGGTGTTTTCGAATTTATTGCTAAAGTTTTTCTCTCTGAGACGCTTGTTTTATTTTCATGAATTTATTTATTTACTAGATAAAAACGAAATAGAGAATTGTAGAAAATGAAACACACTTTTAAATACTTCAGAAAAATTCAAACTATTTTGAATGAAAAACTTTTAAAACCGCCACCGTCACTTATTCACCGTGATAAAAATAAGAAATAAGATTATGCTGCAGCTTATAGAAATCTGACTTTAAAGATTCGTACTTGAATACTATACCACATAGCTATTTAACTAATCATTTAGTATAAATTACTAATTAATCTTAAAATAGTGACATAATTATATATACTTGGCTATTGTATTTTTCAATTTTGTACGATGTCTCTATTTTAGATCGATCGATGAGAACGATTACGAAAATGTCATTCATACTGACGTTCTATATGGCAGAATGATGTGCATGGGAATTAGATTTCAGTTCGTATTTATTCTATTGGATTTTATTTATAGAAAACACAGCATTAAACTTTTCATTTGATCAATTTTCGTTCCAGATAAATCATCAAACAAGAATGAATCCGTCTTTTCCTCGATATCGTTTGATCTATTCACTGATATTATGTTCAAATTGAATCATTGATGAACAACTATTAAACTATTCGTAATCATTGTTACCAAGTCGGACGATGTGATTTGAAGATTTTTCTTTGCGAATTCATTCCTCTACATATACTGACGTTTGTAGCAATGTTAATTGTTTCTTACTGCATCCGATTGATTCATAGACAAAAAGAAAAGAATTGAAATTAAAAACATACGTATCGAGTATCACAAAGTATTCTTTGATGAATACTATGAGTGTAAAAATACCATGATCAAATCTATGATATGTAATCATGCTTCAATACCGATTTCTAGAACAAATATAGATTTTTATCTCGTCAAATATGTCTAGCAAATATGATGTCGGATTTGAGAGAGAACTCTTATCGAAGTTAATGCTAAGTCAATCGAAAATAATTCGTAAATATTCAAAATTTTTTAATTCCTTTTATTGATATTTTTACTTAGTTGTTCTTCATATCGTTCGAATTATATTCTGACATAGTACTAGATAGTGAGAACATTGTTTTCCTTCTGTTTGATATTTAGTGCACAAATAAAATAATTCACATGAAAGTAATTGATTTCTCTCGAATAAGTAACTAGTTGAACAATATCAATGGTTAACTGCACAGCACGATGTTGTCATGTTCATATGAAATCGTGAATATGATTCAACTCAAGTTAAATATCAATTATATATCTATATAAGAAGAAACAAATAATAAATAGAATGAATGAATCTTTGTAGGATCCTTGCTCGTATTGCTGTAATTTCACAAAAAATTAAAAACAAAAAATACATTCCATTATCTTTGTAAAATATATTATTTTATTTTCTGATATTAAAATATAAAAGCATAAAAATAGTAAAACAAGAACTTTATTCAAATAACTAATCGCTAATCAATTCAAAACACGTGCTGAAATTTAATAATGATTGTTGATGTGTCTAAATGCATTCATTTTGATATTCATACCGGGTTGTACACTTTTTTGAGAAAGAGATAAACTAATTGTGTGAAGAGAAAAAAAAATAAGAGTGAAACTTAATCCATCAAACAAAACTCGTATAATTGAGAGTAGATCTTCATTCCCATTCTGTTGTAGCTAGAAATAACAAAAAGAAAATCATTACATTCATATTTTCATTTTCAACTTGAGTTTTGTCTTGTATTTTACCCGGTGGTTTTGATGTTAAATCATAGAGAATACGACTAATACCGGGTACATTACTTTTGATTGTATCACGTATTTCATTTAACATGTCCATAGAAAATGTTTCGCCGGGTACGGCTGCTTTTCCAGTCATAAAATCTTTCGTAAGAAAAGTACGTAAAACAATCGAATGCTGCTGACTATTGACTATTGGTTGAGTACTTATTAGTGGACTAATATGTTCATTGTCTTTATCAGATATCGTTTTATTATCATTCGTATGTAATTCTCTATCGAATTCGATCGGAATTAATACAACAGGCATTTGACTTATTGAACAGTAAGCATTGTGACGTTTCATAATAACCATAGCATGATAATCACAGGCGCGAGCTTTATCTATTATATCTGGTTTTAAGGTCGTTGGTGTGATTTGTATAATTTCGGAATCAAGAATTTTTTTACCCTAAAATAATCTACGAGATAGAAGAAAACGAAAGAAGTAACTCGACTATAATAATTACAAGAATATAAACAACTCGATTAATATGATGGCAAGCTTTAGTAATCATTTGAGCAAGAATAAATAATTCATTCCAATTCGGTCTTTCATCATTCGAACTGATTGCTGCGGCAAAACTATATGTGCGAGCATCACCTTGTACGCCAACACTACGAATCTATGTCAAGAAATTCTGTTTGGTTTTCAAATCTGTAATCGGGATGAAAATTTTTATTTATCCAACTTACAGGCAACAATACAGATGTATAATCATGTTCATCAGGGGATGTAAGATTTTTCAAAGTTAATTTTTCATTCTCAGTAAAGATCTTATCTAATGTTGCCAATAAAACATCTTGTTGCTTAATTATTGTTGAATAATTCACTATTGTTCGTAATAATGATGATGTTTGTAAGAAATGTTCGACTGGCATATAAGGCTCATCAGTACATAGAATTCGTATAGCTAGACCAGGTCCAGGAAATGGATGCCGATTGATAACATCGAAAGGAAGACCTAGTGCTAAACCAATTTGTCTTACTTCATCTTTATGAAAATCTTTCAATGGTTCAATAACACGATCAAGTTTACGTAATTCACGTACCATTGGTGAATCATTATGATGAGTCTTAATAGCATCCGCATGACCACTTTGAGATGCTAAATGCGATGCACTTTCAATAAGATCAGGTCTTAATGTACCTTGTGCTAAAATGATATCATCGAATGTAAGATCGTTGTCTAGTAAAAAATCTTGTACAACTTTAATAAAGGTGTCACCAATGATTTTACGTTTATGTTCAGGATCGACTTCTTCATTTAACGGTACAGTTTGTTCAAGTAACATATCAGGATCGCATAAACTTAGAACATTCTTTGATAATGATGTACGTCGTTGACATATTGATTTTGCTCGAACATAAGTTTGTGCTTGAGAAAAACGCTTACTAGCATCCACATAATTAACAGTTGCAAATCGAGAGAGTGTCTCACGAATTTCACTACTTTCATCTTGTCGTAGAAATCCATTATCAATACTAACTAGTTTTACTTGTCCAGATGGCAGAGCACGTGTTAGTAAAGCAGCACAAACAGAACTATCAACACCACCACTACATAAAACAAATACTGGTTGATTTTTCACAAACGATTGAATACTACGATAAGCTTCTTGAGCTCGACAACCTATGGTAAATGTTGCTCGACAGTGAGCGATTTCGAAGAGAAAATTCTTCAATACTTGTATACCATTCTCTGTCAGATCGACCTAAAGTAAGAGAACAAAAAAATATGTGTCGCTAGAAAAATCTTAACGAATATTTTTTTTTAAATTATAAGAGAGATTGCCATTGTTTTGTTAGATAATCTATGCATAGGCATATCTCATCGTGACAATTGATAATAGTCTTGATAGATTTTATATGGAATTCTATTACATACAAAGGGTGACGATAATTTTAAGACAATAGTCAGTCTATCTATCTATCTACGTAGTAGCATGTACAATTCGAATGATTTCTACAAGACATTCGTATCATTAGTATGTTGTTCACTATTCAAAATGTGTGTTCTACAAATTATGAACGACTTTGTGAAATCCACTTCAAGCTGTTATATTTCGTCTTAGTGTAATCACTATTATCAGTATTGAGAATTAAAATTTCAATAAAACCATTATTATTTTTACCTCCGGATGAAATTGTACACCATAGATTGGTTTTTCTTTATCAGCACATGCAACAACAAACGATTCACTTGTACCCACACTTATTAAATTTTCTCCAAGCTGTCCAATACTATCGCCGTGTGTCAATAAAACATTTTCTACTGGTTTCATATGTTTGAATAGAGGACACTCGGTAACATTGAGTTCAACTTGAAATTGACCATCTTCTCGAACCGATTGTCGGACAATAGTACCACCACGTTGTTTATTTAAAATTTGTAATCCATAACAAATACCTAATATAGGTAGATTGCATTCGAATAATTTTGGATCATAATAAACAGGATGAGAATCATTAACTGAACCTGGACTACCAGAAATAATGATTGCTTTATATTGATGTGCGATCAATTCGTCAACTGATGTTTGCAACGGTAGAAGTTCAGAGTAAACTGCGAGTTCACGTATTCGACGATCGATTACTTTAGCATATTGTGAACCAGCATCAAGTATAGCCACTTTATCGTAATCATCAATATGTTGTTGAGACTCATTCATCATATACTTATTGATTGTCTAAAAACATCATGATTGATTATACATATTTCATGCATTTGAATGTGCAATATTTTATTTCAAATAAAAATAAGATTAAAAGAACAACATGGATTCTTTACAAAAAACAAAAAAGAAAATAAAACAACAAAATTTATTAGATATAAAATGAGTATGAAAATTAAGTTTTTCAGGTTTTTTTTTGAAATAGAAATAAAAACAAACACTAAAAAAAAAGAAAAAACAAACTGTACAAAATCTTTTTTTTTATCAATATGGAGGATCATAGAATTAAATAGTTTTCTTGAAGAGACAACATCAATGAATGTTTGTTTGCTTGTTTTTGTTTTTAATAATTTAAAAGTCAATCCTCATCAAAATTTTACACAGACGTTCGATTAAGTAATCTCATAGTTAATTTTAATGAGAACTGTGTCGAAAACTGAAACAAAAAGAGATTGTGAAAGAATACTCGAATGAATTTCATCGACGGGTTATATTCTAGAATTCTTTACGTTGTACTGTTCTCAATCTTTTTATAAAGTTTTCGCAATGTCTTCAATCTCGAATCTATTCTGCATAAAAATAAATACGAAGAACAACATAGAAAATTTTACGATCGATATGTTACTAATAGATTAAATGCACGTGTATTGAATATACGAACTTAAATATGAATAAAAAAAAGATTTGCGGCGTAATATTACTACTGATTATGGCTTTAGTCTCAAATTTTGTCTATCATGCAATATTTTCCATTTCTTCGTTGAATACAAACAAATAATATAATATCAATAGCATGCTGTATTCAGTTCGCATCAAAGCAAAGCAGTAACAGTAGGTACAACAGAAAAAAAAATACAAAAAAACATCTAACTGTTCTCTAAGATTGTGAGGAAGGTACATCGAGTGACCATCCTTTTCTTTCTTCTTCTTCAATTGTTTCCCAATTAGGTGAATGAACACCTGGTGCCCTATGATTACAATCTACAACATTATTCCAGTAGTCTGCTGTCCAAATAAGACCACTTTGAACTATGTCATTTTGTTTCGATTGATACTCAACATTGTAAGGAGCAAATCTACAATGATGACAATTTTCGATGATTGGTTGAGCTGTAATATGAACATAGAAGTCGCATTCATCACTTGTATGTACACGTAATTGTTGACAAGCCAAAGCGAATTCACATTGTCGACATTCATCAATATCGACAGATGTTGAGCAAGGACCGACGATTATTACACAACCATGAAGATTTTTTATATGTAACGATGATGGAATACCTTTCATAAATATTTCGCAATGTTCTAAGTTTTCGATTGCAAAATCTTTTCCATTCACATCATCAGAATTGAAATGAATAAGCTCATCATGTTTGTTGGTAACATTGACAGTGTTGACGTGCGTAGAATTCCATTCTTCTGTAGTTGAAAGTTTATTGAATATGTGCTCAATCGGGGTTTTTGTACAAGGGTGTTGTTCTTGTTCATCTTGTTGCATGAGACCGGATGATTCATGCTCGTCATTTGACTCCATAATCGACACAACAGAAATCAAAATACTAGAGTACAAGCAAAAATACAATTTTATGATGGTAATAAGCTAGTTCTTATAAATATCGATACTGCGGAATCTTTTTGAGTCACGAACAGGTAGGTGGATCATTCATCGCTTCCTTTCGTATTCTATTGACGTCCCAGAGTATGCTTCCTTTCAATCAGACTATTTACTGTCCTTGAATGATCAAATGATCGAGACAAGCAAAAGCAACCATTGCCCCTGTGCTGACGTCATATGAAAAGCGTTTTTCAAGAACAAATATTTTATTGGATAATTTGATCAACCAATTCGTTTATTATATGACTCATGAAAAGAAACGATTTGCAAGAAGAAAAAAATTAATTCTATACATATCATACTCACAATTTGTGGGAAAGTGATAGCAAAACCGTTCGCAAAAGTTGTTTTAATTGATCGAAACATGACGTCAGCGGAATTGGAATCCATTTTTCTGTTGCGTTTTTTTCTACAAACCTACTTAAACTTAACTTTGGATTTTTTCAGTTTAAAATAGGCTATTTCATACGAATTCAAAATGGTCATTTTACTTCCTTAGCGATGTCTAAAGAAATTACGTGGAAGAAAAGACCCATTGAAACTATTGAGTCATGAAGAAATTTTATTTTTTCTATACGAACAGATGAACTTCCTATTCCGACAAATGCCGTTCTTCCCATGTTTTGATAGTAATGTTTTCAATTATATTTTACTCACTCTGCGGTATTTGTTAAGCTGTTTTTTTTCTTAATTCATAGATAAAGAAAGTACAAGAGCATATTTAACTGATAGAAACAAAAAAAATATTTCTAACGCTTCCTTACTTACGATAGAAAGAAGACTACTATCAAATATCAAAATCTTGAATATACGTTACTCTTTCTTGAAATTAAATAATTCATTTCTCTACGTAGTATTCAATTTTTATAAACGCCAGTCAAACATATATTTGTGGGTTTCATCACTCTTTATACCTAAGTGCCACGGACGAGAGGCTCTGTTTTGCTCTTTTCGTTCGTCCTTTTACCTTTAGCTTGATATGTCGCATCTGAATAAATGAGTAGAAAAAAATCCATACGGGTCATCAATTAATCTAGTACTAGATTATTTACCGAGTGACAGAAACAATAAGCATCGCATGACACACATCACACGATGTCTTTTTTTATTTAAATTCAATAATGTTAGGAAAAAATCGTAGAGAGAAATTAGAATATCAATAGGAAATTCTCCTATCAAAGAAAAACTAGAATATATTGATATTTTCATTAGTCGTCGCCGACATCAATAATGAAATTATTTGTAAATCAATGTAGAAAATAATATATAACAAAAAAGAGTTGCGATGTCCAAATGAAGAGTACGCACTTACAAGAGAAATGGAACTCAATTGTTGCTAGTTGAATACGGTCGAAATTTCGAAGGGAATCATTTCAGAACTCATCTATGATGAAAATTTCTGACAAATGTTCTCTAGTTCTTGCGAATACATTGTCATTGGATACTAATCAGTAAAAAGAGCTTAAGCTTGATGCACTTCTTTGGTTCTGATTATTTGCATGCAAATAGATTGAAATGGCAATTATAACTCTCTAGTTAGAATAAATTTAATCTTGTATAACTTCCGGTAGAATTTATATACGTATCATTGAACCTAGGTGTGAAGTTCAATTAGAAAACAAAATTTGACTAATGCCAGACTTAGTTTAATTGTGATTAAAATCTAATTAAGTGCATAGCAATATTTGAAAGCGAGCAAATATCTATGTTAGAGTCTCACACGAATGATACTAAGCATATATTGTCAGTATTCGACGTTTAGTATGCTGTCCAGAGACGGGAATTTCACGATGGTATCAATCTAGATATTTTCCGTGCTATTCGATGAGTACAAGTTGAAGCTTGCTTCAATAAGACAAATACATATTCTATTTTTTTAAAGATTGCCATTGTTCTTTCGTTTTAGCAAGTTTTAGTACATTTTCTGTACCGTGGAATCGAAATTTTCAACTAGTAGACGACAAGAATCATCAAAAGAGTTACAGATTAAAAATAGTTGATTTGTACATACGAAAACTGTGTCATCGATAGATGATTATATCTCTAACTGTTCTTGTTCTTTGGAACTAGTCTGACAAATATTGATCACTTTTGAAAAACACGTGAGAATTTCGCTTTTTTTCTTGGATTTTAAATCCAGAAATTTTCATCCAATAGATTTTGTAGCATCTTTTTTTCTTCAACTTGAGCTAGAAATAATTTTAAAGCTTATCAAAACTCTTTCTTTCTAACTAACTTGTGTTATTCAATCATGTCTAGCGGCATCATACGCGAGACATCTATGTACTCACGAGCATAGGTTATTTCCAGAAACTATCAACAGCAAATAAAATCAATATAAAAACAACAACGATTAGTCATTGAAAACTAAGTGCAAAAAAAGAAAGAAGAGGATGATCATCTGACATTCATATACAACTGCACGCAAGAATCTATAGAATTTTTCATCATGCTGCAGACAATCAATATTGATCAAGTTAAAGAAGCTCTTGATCAATTCAATCGAGTATGTTTTAAAACTAGGATTTTTATTTATGTATTAAAAATTAATCTATCTTTTTAGGGTCACAAATACTTGTATAATACATTAACAGTAACTATTAAAGAAAATCAAACAAATGTAAGTTAGAAACATGTATTGATTTGTGTTTAACAACTTCTATTGATTCGTTCAGGAACTATGGTTGAGTCATTTACTGGATGAATTACGTGATAATGTTGATCTATTTGAAAATATGAATGAACAACTACTTGATTTTCTACAAGTTGTATTCATTGAAATGTATGAATTTAATCTACATGAATATCATTGATTTATTTAGTTACAAATTGATTGGACGAAAATATCAAAATCTGTACTTGATAGATTCGGAGCATTTCAAATTAATCTTATTTCATGCAACACCAAACACGCACAACGTTGTTTAAGCTTTTTGTTTACTATCTTCACAATACCTGGTAGATAAAATATTCATAAACAAAATCCATTATCTCATGTTAAAAATATAGGTTCTTTCTACGTTAAAGGTTTTTAGTTCTATGCACATTCTAGAATGAATGGAACGTTGTTTGAATGGCAGAAAAACTCTTTATTATGATTGATTTTATTTCACAAGAAAATCTACTCGTATGCAAAATGTAGTAAAACCTACGGTTAATATCATATGAGAATGTTCTCGTTTTCTGAAGAATTTGAATAGAATTCATAGATAATTATAATTCACAAAGGATTGAACTATCACAATATTTCTTATCAACAAGATTCTCATAATTCAACAATCAATTCTGAGTTGAGATTACACGCATTGTGTGCACCCAAGAGAGTCATGAATATCCTGACAACATGTTTTGTCTTAGTATGTGTTATGAAGATTCGACACTTTCATAATATTCATTTTTCTTTTGTTACGGGTACCATCGTTCGAACAACAGATCAATATCAGATTTTAATTTTTACTACAGGCATTGTCTTCAACGTGAGTAGGTTTCTATCGTGAAATGCGAATATGAAATTCATTGTTTTGTTTTACAAGCATGATGTCGAAAGTTTGCTATTACCATAGTTCTATCGTAACATACAAATCATGCTTGAGTCTGACACATACATACATATAGAAAGTATACTTATTTCGATATAGAATTTCTAACGGAAAATTTTCTAATATTCTTGAAAGAGAGAGAGAGAAAGGAAGAATGGTGTTCATTTCAGCAAAACATGAACAACACATATAGTACATTCTCAGCAATGAAATTACAATATGAATTCTTATGAAGGTTATTAATAGTTCATATAATGCGCATAAGCCTTGACTCCAAACTGTTTGATAAAACGATGAGACTTGTTCTGTTCATTCAGTACAAGCAATCATTTATAGATATATTTTGTTTTCGAATAGATTTGAAAATAATTTAGTTCAACAGAAAACACTATTTATCCGTACCATATGAACCATACCGTGATATATGACATCAACATTGTTGAAAACGACACCAAATTTCATCAATTCTCTGCAGTTATAATGATTTCCTTGTCGGTGCAAAGAAATTAGAAAGAAAATAATTTTTACATCTAATTTTCTCAGTAATAAAACACTTGAGAATACTACGTAAATTTTTCATTTCGAATTAATATTCTATATATGAAATTTGTCAAAGAACTGATTTATGAAACATCGATAAATCATCTTGTAGTAATCCATCGATTAAATAAATGTGACAATCTAGTTGTAGGGAAATTTCAAAGCTGATTACAACATATCATAGGAATACATAAAATAGGAAAATATTCACCGTCAGACTTCTCTCAATCTTGACAATGAATGATTTGATAATGAATGCTTACGTCTTGCTTCTTTCTATTAATAGAACAATCTATTCATCGTCTTCCGTTACATGATTTTGCCCATGAAACATTGCAAAATCTAGTTCTTATTGTTCCATTGTATGTATTTTATTTTTGATTTGTTAACAACGTTTTCCCATTCATACTTTTCTTTTTTTGTTCCATTAGAGCTTCAACTCTGCTATGTTCCATTGCTGAACAGCAGTTTCCATTTATGACAAAAGAAATTAATATTCAAATAGCCTATGTAAAAAATCTACTCCGATCTTTATCCTATTTATCAATGCAACGGTTACGTTTTCTTGAAGTCATTCTTTCAAAATTACTTCGTCTCGATGTAATCATTTTTATTCATATAGAACGAAAATAAAATCAATAACAGTTTCAAATATTTATCTTTTCAAGGTTCATGCATCTCGTCAAGATATTATTCGTGAAGAAACATCGAATATTGAGACAGAACTTGTTTTCTCACTTGAACAATTGGATACAAATGATGATAATAGCAACGGAATGAAACATGATCAAGCTGATAAACTTGATTGTCTTATGTTTGTAATGTTTGAATACATAACAAGTATTTGTATTGAAAATGGTAATTAAAAACCTATTTCGAATTTTTATTTACCACATATGATTTTTGTTTTAGGAACAGTGAATTATGAACAAACAAAATCTTTATTTCGTGATTTTTTAAATATATTTAACAAAATTTTGCTACCCACACATGATTCATCTCATGTGCAATTTCTACTATTTTATATTTGTAAATTTCATGCGGTAAATAGAAATGAATCTAGTTTTTGGCAAGAAAAAACAATTCAAATCTTGTTTCTTTCGTTTTTATTTTTCAATAGGATTTTAGCGATGAATTTATGAATAATTGTTGGAAAACATTTGTCTCTCCATCAGTTTCAATGACATTTCGACAAGCTTCTATTTGTTATTTATGTAGTTTGATAGCTCGAGCAAAGTTTATAAGTATCAGGTAAATAATTATTGTTTCTCAATGATATCTGAAAAGAAATTACTCATTCGAAGTTTGAATGAATCGTTTTATTTTATAATTCTTAGACATAGTTTGTTGAATTTACCTGTACGAATGAATATCTTTGTTCTATCTATAATATTCGTCTGATCTTTTAGTAAAATGCTTGCTAACATAAATCAATCAAATCTATTTTAGAAGATGTTAAAATTTATTTCAATAGTATGAGATTTTTCGGTAGTCTCAATCGTTAACATACATTATAATTAGACGTATACTTATCGTACAAATAGGAAAAGGCATGTCTTATAGAAAATACTATTTCCTTATACAAATAATAAAATCTTTACGATAGTTGATAGTTAAATGTTTTGAAATATTATTTTCTCTTCAAAAATTTCAATCAACTGAACCTTACCTTGCAAATATATACAATTATCATGTTCGAAATCAGTAACAAACATGGTACTTCATATTAATGTAGCATGAGAATTTTGTCCTTGTGCACGTCCTCCCTGTTATATTTCAGCACGGTGACGTGTGTTTCTCTGTGAAGGTCAAAATCTGACAAAAATAAACCTTGAGTATTCAATACATTGTTCTTTTTAGAACTTTGTACTAATTCTATATAAGATTATTTTTCTTCGTTCGAAAATAAAGTACGAACGAACAAAATTCTGTAATAGAATCTCGTAGTTATCGAGATTTGCTATCATATTGAAAAGTAAATCGATATTTTGAATAGAAGACATGTATTCGTATCTATATGAAAACGATCGTCAAAAATTTATTCTTAGTTAAGTAACGATTAAATTCAACACTAGAATAATACAGTAATATGTATGCAATCGATTCGGCATGTTTCAATTTCGTTATATTTACTTTTTATTTATGCTCAAAACAATTTTCACTATAGTCAACATCGAGTGTAACCTCATCGACAATATAATTGATAGATATAGTTGCTCCCATGTTGAATTAGGAATAGTCTGATCGCAATTCATCGTTTAGATCTGTACTAAACGTCAGCCAATTAATGGTCGATTGGCTACATGTTTATGTTAGTACGACGGAAACGACCAGTGGGAATTGTAATCCAAATCGTCATTTACCATTCTATGCTATCTGTCAAGCCGTTCTCTACATATTTATTTATCGACATCAAGAGATAGCTCGTTTGTCTGATGGTACTTGAAATAAAATAAATACTAAAAATTGATGATAAACATTACTTTCTGTGATAGGCATCGATACTGTGTCAAATTGGAGAATCGGACGTATTATATCATCAACATTGAATCCACTTAAATATAGTCTGCCAGCTATTACACATCGATTTGCTCAATTAGCAAGGTAGAATAATAATAATAATAATAATTACTTTTATTAGTTGAATTATTTTTGTTTCTTATTTAATTTTTTTAATGGAAATTAGAAATTATCAAATCGTGTTTTGTTATTCGATTATTGAAAACAATAACCGTTATTCATTGCCTGAATCATATTCAACGAATGATTATCTTAATGGCAATCTACCATCGAATATTCTTTACTCGTATTTTCCCTTTGATCCTTATGTATTAAAACGATCATTAATATTCATTCAAGCGATTTATAATGATTATCGAGATGAAAATGATGAAACAAATTTTACGAAAGATTGCGACGACCACAATGTAAATATTTTTCTATTTATATGCATCAATATGCTTTTAGGCATATGTTGAAATGTAGTGAAATAGTTAGAAATGAAAACCGATAGTCGATAACCATGCAGATTATTGAAAGAAATTTTTTACATGATATGTCTGAAATGTGATCATATGAGGAGAAATAAAGCAGTTTTTTTAAACTCGAAGGCCATCCGATTAATTTCCCTGCATGATTGATCATCCAATAGAATGAGAAGTAGGCGTCTATCGATATTTCAAGGTAGTACGATTCGTTTGTTAATGATCATAGACGAAATGATTAGGAATTTCTTCGATATAAGATATGTTCAGATCTTTACACATTAACAACTTAAAACAAATCAATGTAGAAAAGATTCCTTTTGAAGAATTCTATTCAGTTTATTGAGAAGTTCTTCGTTGAGATTTTCACTTGAATATCGAAATTTACTTCATTCCATTGTTTCGTTCATTTTCATAAAAATTCAAGCGTCGATCATGCATAAATGAATACGAAAACGTTCCCAACATATATTAATGCTTGTTGAAAATAAGAACAAGAAAAATATTTGTATTCTATTTATTTTTAGCGTCAAGAAGTCGATAATTCTGATGATGTATTAACATCGATGATGATGAGTACGACACCAGACAGTTCTGATTCATTCGATCAACTACCCATAACAACAATGTCAACATCATTAAAAAATTCTCGGAATCCTCCATCAATATTACCATTTGGTCGGTCACCTGGCTTTCGAAATGCAATACATTGAAATCCTTTTTTTCCTTTGTACTTTTATTGTACCTAGTCATTCATTCCATCGTTACGCATAATATTACTTTAAAGTAATATTATTATTGTTTCTCTATATTCTTGAATGAGAAAAAAAAACAGGCGAAAGATATTGGGTTTCTTTTTGTTCAAATAAACATGACTAAATACGAAATGATGGATTTAATATTCACAAATATAGAAAAATAACAATGAATGCATATTATAATAAATCATGATAAATTGACCGAGTGAACGAATTTCATCATGCAACATATTGTTTATATGTAAATAGGACGAAAAAAAAATAACCGAACGACCAGACAAAAAGAAGACGAAGAAAAAGAAACGATAGAAGCACCAAAGATAATGTATAAAGAGGCAAGCTAAAATCGAACGAAGGAAAAAAAAATAATAAGCATGCAATTAATAAATTGTATCAGTCAATGATTTTATTTCTTGGCTTTATTTAAATGTTATGGATGAGTCACGTAATGCAGAGGAGACCTAAACAGGCACAAGAAAATTTTTTTAAGAAATTTGAGTCTTAGATTTAAATAAATTACTTTATCGTAAAATTGAATTTGTTCATCAACAAGTGTTTTCATATATATATTAAGATCAGCAACTTTTTCCTTTTGAAAAAAATTTATTTCAGCCATTACGACATGATTAAGAACGTGACCACGATGAATGGCATGAGTAAAATCGGGTGGTGCACGTTGTGAAGCAGTTTTCAAAAATTCCGATCCACTCTGTTTTTTGCAAAAAAAAACAAAATTATTTGCTTATGAAGAAGAAAGTATTTATTTTACGGACTCGCTGAATATTTAATATTGATGGAAAACAAGCAAGAAGACCAATATATTCTTGTATACGTTCATTGAAATCACGAAGACTGTCACTTGCCTAAATGAAACATTGCTTAATAGATCCCTTTCATCGTGCTGTGTAAACTATTGATAAAATGGCAATCGCATTTACACTAGTTTAAATTGAATAAACAATGTTAACTAATCCAATGTTATGAGTCCTCTCGTGTGTGAGAATATTTGAGTCTATTTTTAGAGAAAAATTATGAAACGTGATGTATGCTTACTTTTTTCTCCTAAGAAAAATAGAGTGTCGATCAAAGTTTTATACTTTAAAATTTAATTGTTCAATTTATTATTCTTTCCAACTAATCATGCAAGTCCCTGTTAAGAATCGAGAGTAAATTATTCATTTAGATTTATAATCAAGAAAGATTGATTGACAATAATTTATCATGTATACTTTTAAGCATCACATTTTGTTCAATTACTGTTCTCTCGATTACATTTGATTTGTCTATTCTTATCTGTGAACTACTTTTCTAAATATTTGACATCATACTTTAGTTTTGTATAATTCAGCTACTGCACCATATGATTCGCTGATTTTCGATATTGAACTTGAAAGTTCTTTATTGCCTAAAATATATGTATAGATTGCTTTTCTTTCATGTCAATGGTACTAAGTTTTTATTTTCAAAAGAAGTTTTACCAGGTGTAACCACATCTCCTTGAACGGCTTGATGGACTTTAGTGAAGTGTTCCTTTATTCGTAGAGCATCACGTTCATAATCTGAATATCGTTCAAGATATTTTGAACATCCTTGATTGAGACTCTTCAATTGAGATTCAAGAGCTGGTTGTTGTAAACCGAATACTTCAATTTGTGATGCACTAAAAATCAATAATATTCATTATCCTGCAAATCAGTACTAGTCAGAAATAAAAATGATGCTTACATTTGTGACTCCGATAATCCTGTACTTGTTAGCATAACACATTGCAACCATGACGCTTCACGGAAATCATCTTTTTCCACTTTTCTTTTTCCAGCTTTCCAATCCTAGAGAAACACAGCCTTATTTGTTATCGTGCATTATCGTTCATACCTTTCGATTTTTATCGGTGCCTTCACATGCAATGAAATGTTGAACAGCATACGAAGAACAAAGTACAGGATGACGACAGATACGATTCAGCCATAGTTCAAGTTGTCGTCGACGTTCTTCAACAAAATCCTGATCAAATCGTCCTAGTCACATAAAAAAAAACAAAGCATTTATGTCCATGCAAAATAAGATTTCTTTTATCATATTAAATTACCAGCTATTTGTTTTCCCGGTAATGGTGGTATACAAATAAAACGAAATTTCGCAGCAAGTTGTTCATGTAACCAATCAAATTGTTTGTACCGTCTATGAACAAATCGACTTCCTGGAACCTATACAAATGAAATATGATTTTGATTCGATTAGATAACTTTAACACCAATAGCCAAACAAAACTGCGCAAATTCTTACGTCTGTATGTATTTTGTATTCTGTAAAAGCTTTCAATCCTCCCAATTTAGTTCCTTTCGATGGATCTTCAACTGTACAACGAAATGGTCGTAGGCTAGGATTAGGTAACCAATGAACACCACCTTCTCTTTCGTTGTACTTGAAAGAAAACAAAGATTAGAAACTATGACATTTGACAAAAAGCATCGATTTCTTTTTTCTTTACTCCTATTTCAACACGTTCATCAGATTTTCCTTTACATCCATTTAGTAGATAACTGTCTAAGCCATGTTTATCGAAAAATCTAAATAAATTCATCGAAAAATAATTCATAATCGTTATCAAATAAAAAAAATCAAATTACCGAGCTCGTGGAGTAGCTCTGTTCGCTTCAATATTAGCCATTGAAGCTCTGCCGGCAGTTGGTAATGTTGAATTTGTTGCTAACTTTAAAGAATATGAATTTTCTGAATGTTTTCTACACATAGATATCTATGGGAAATTGTCGATAAAAGCAAAACCACTAAAGTGCATGCAGTGAAGCACAAGATAGGTCTATAGAGACAAACAAACGGGTAAACAATGCACTTGCTCAACTGACCGGTTTTGCAGTTATAAATGAGTAATGTTTTGATAACTGAAATATTGGGATTTATTTACTTAATTATACTCTGAATGTCTGCTTTATTCTCTAATGTTTCGAAATATATTAATAATAGATAAATTATCTTACTGTATTAGAATTTGTAGGCTGCGGTGATTGTGATGGATATTCCGAATCACTAAAACTGTCAGAGTCACTATCTCGTCTTGCTGATGAATTTTGAATCTAAATAGATGAAAAAGAGAAAATAATAATTGAATCGAATTCGAGCAATTGAATGAAAAATAAAAACGAAATCCAGCAAAACATAATCAATTATATTCCTATTGGTATATATATTCATGATGAATAATGCAATGATTGTAGTCGAATAGTTATTATTTTTAATCGAAATATTCAGCTAGGATTTATATGCGTCAATGGTTGACCTCTTCATCGATTTCATGTTTCGATGGATTCATGTATCGGTGTCGTGAGAAGGTAAACAATTTTAATGAACTTCGCATCGTCTTCAGCTTTTGTAGAAAAGCGAAACTGTGTTTTAATTTCCACATTATGAATTTTTTCAGTTTTAAAAGTAGGTATACGATAATCTAAATAAGTTTACAAGGGATCAGGCATTAACTGTGAATTTTGTTTTACAGCCGTGAACCAAAAAAAAATGATGGTTGTACACTATCTATTGAGTTATCACCAAGTTTTATATCTAAGGACGACACTGGAGATTATATAATCATTTGAATTTGTTGTGATTTCTTGTGTAAACGATGGGATATTCGTACAGTCAAAGATGGATGATTACTCGAACAGTCATTGCTCTGACATTGAAAAGCTAGATGTTCAAGTATCTGGAAGGAAATCATAGACACATTGGGATTGGATATTGTGGAAATTTGTTAGAGATGAACCTGCCGATGTGTGTACGGGAGCAAAATCAACTGTTTGTGAAATATCTATGACTTGAATGTAGTGGTCAAGTGAACACATTGGTTTAAGTGTATGCTTGATTGAATGTTTGTTCTCTAGTGTTGTAGGATATTTTAAAGATTCAGTAGAATTAGTTAATTCTTGTTCTTTTGCTTGCTATGACAATAGCAAGAAACAAGAGTTCGAAGAAAAGCAAACAAAGAACTATAGGAAGATGTATACGAGAAGAATCTTTCAAGATTTATCTTACATTACGTCCTGTCGTTGTTGACCATGCTGGTGTATCTTGTGGTTGCCAATCGTTGCCTGTTGGAGGATTCATATATTGAGGTGGATCATAAGGTAGCGAATTCATAGACTGTACTGATGCTCTTGCTCCAGTACTATTGCTATGAATGAGACTTTGATTCTGATATGTATCCATTGGTTTTGAAAATGTTGATAATAGTGGTGGTGGCGGCTCATTTGGTTCTGGTGGATCAGCTAACGCTTGAACATAGTTTTCTGGAACAACACCAACTTGTCCTGATGAATTTTTTGCGTACCTATATCGATAGAGAATTCAATTTTAAGGAAACAGGAAAAGTAATTTCGACTATGCATTCTTACCACCAGCCATGTCCAGCCGTATTCGATGTTATCGTGAGAATATCATCTGCATGAAAGCTCAATTCATTTGGACCTTCAGCAGCAAAATCATAGAGTGCACGTGCTTTGAATTCAGTATTAGACATTCTCTCACGTATGCACAATAGACATTTAATCTAAGTCAACAACAATCAGAGTGAAGAACCTGAAGGAGAAAAAAATAATCCAAGGAGAGAAAAAAAAGGTAGAAAAGAAAAGTGTTACTAAAAAAAGGAAGAAGAATGAGTCATCATAACAAACACTGATTTTTTATTCGTCGAATTAACTATCCAATCGATATTCTCGATCACTGAACAATGACTAATTGAAATTGATAGTAGCTGTTTATTTGATAGAAGATAATAGTTCTTTTTTAAAGTATGTTTTTTCGGCTTCGTTGAATATAACAATCTAGATTGTTAGAATTAAAAAAAAAAATAACAATGAATATGCCAAAGTCGAACGGTACTGAAGCTCATGTTCGAGTTGCTGTTCGAGCAAGACCACTCAATCAACGAGAAGTAAAAGGCTTCGTTTTTGTTTTTCAAAGTATATGTGTAAAAAATGATTTAATTTTTGGTATTAGATTGATCTTAAGTCTCCTGTTATAATAACTATTCATGATTCACAAATATTTGTTAATAAGTCACAAGAGAAGTAAAATTTTCAAAATATTTTGATTGACAACGTATAGTAAATGTGTATTTTTATTTTTGCTTTTCAATAGACAAAATACACTAAAAACATTTTCATATGATTTTTGTTTTGATTCAATGCGTTTAGATAATTCTAATTATGCTAGTAAGTTGTGTTGTTCTCTTCGTTTTTTCATTAATGTCAAATTGTTTTCTGTTTATTCAAATACCTAGGTCAAGAATTTATATTCAATAAACTTGGTGTCGAAATCGTTAAACATGCATTCGAAGGTTATAATGCTTGTATATTTGCTTATGGTCAAACAGGTATGCTAAGAGACAATAGGTTGTCTTCGATAGGAACAATTTTTGTTTGATTAGGTTCTGGAAAATCCTATACAATGATGGGATCACATAATGATCGAGGTATCATACCACGTCTGAGTCAATCGATGTTTGATAGAATAGAAAATGAATCGAAGCAAGATATAAATAATGATTTCAATATGGAATCGATCGATAATGAAAAATTAAATGAAATATTATCATTGAAATTTTCATCGAGCTATCGTGTTGAAGTTTCATATTTTGAAATTTACAATGAAAAAGTACGAGATTTATTAAATCCAAATAAGTAAGTCTAATTATATTTTATGATCGTATGATTATTTCACTCTTGAATTCAGTAATCATCATGCATTGAAAGTACGCGAAAATAAAATCCTTGGACCATACGTCGATGGACTTTCACAACTTGTTGTTACATCTTATCAGGTAATATACTTTTACAATAGACATTTACGAAACAGTTTTCTCCCTCAAAATAAAGTTTTTATTAGAATCTTTGCAAACAAAGTCTATATGAATGTCTTCTTGAGAGAGAGACAGAGAAACCTATTCTTTTGAACACATCTAAAATAGTTCTTCAACAGTATATTATTTTCTTATGAAAAATTAAAACTAAAGAATATTTGATTAAAAACTTTAATGCACGTTCCATTTCGAATATTGAATATTTCTTGACTAAAATCAAGTTATCAAGAAAGTATTTCTAAGAGAATTCTATGTCTAGAACCTGTTTTTTATCGAGTAATGAAATGAAATTAACTGAATCAATAATGTCAAAATAAATTGTCAAGAAACTGTCTTTTGTCACTCTTCTACAAACATACTGTTTTAATAATATGTCGATAGATACATTGCATTTTTACTAAACGTTGAAAAATATGATTATGCATAGTGATTTTTTCATTTAACAAGAACCTCTCGCTTTATATCGTGTAATTCACATCTGATGTAAACTCTATTAATATAGACAGTCAACTAGATTTAAATAGTTGATCCTTGAAATACACAGTGTTTAATTTTTTTCGACATCCATTTCGTGCTGATGAATTCAACAGTCCTGCAAAAGAAAATATGCTCTTAATTTTGTGCGACGTATTTATTTTCTATAGCTTTGCTTCATTCTCCAAAAATTGATATTTTCCTATCTAGCTAGAGAATAATTCAAGTAAATAGGGGATCAAAATTTCTTGAAAATATCTAAAAAAGAAAACAATCTATGTATTAGTAAATAACAATAGTATCTGATCTATGTTTAGGAAATCGAAACTCTATTAATTGAAGGTAATAATTATCGAACAGTAGCATCAACAAATATGAACAATGAAAGTTCACGATCTCATGCTGTATTTACTCTTAAATTAACTCAAACATTAACAACTGACGCATCCGAAGTAAACTATGATTATTGTAATTTTTTTATTTGATTATATAATTTAATTGTATTATCGTAGACGCAAAGTGTTAAAGTGAGCAAAATAAGTCTAGTTGATTTAGCTGGATCAGAACGTGTATCAAAAAGTGGAGTTCAAATAGAACAAACTCGTTTTCGTGAAGGATGCAATATAAACAAGTAAAAAAGAAATGTTGAACGAATGACGAAAAACAAAACAAAATTAAAATTCTCGTTGTAGATCACTGTCAACATTAGGTCTAGTTATTTCAGCATTGGCTACACGTCAATCACATGAAAATAATCCAAGATCAACAAAGAAATGTTTTGTACCCTATCGAGATTCTGTATTAACTTGGTTATTAAAAGTAAATCATCAATAAGACTGTGTTTTCATTTAAAATAAGATCGATTATCGTGATTGCTCTAGGATAGTTTAGGTGGTAATTCTTTTACAATAATGTTAGCAACCATATCACCAGCATATGATAATTATGAAGAAACAATATCAACATTGCGTTATGCTGATCAAGCAAAGAAAATTGTTAATCATGCCATGATTAATGAAGATGAACCAGGCAAAATTATACGAGAACTAAGAAATGAAATCGATAAACTACGTAAAGAATTAGCGGATGCAAAAGCAGAAAAATCAGCTGAAAAACTTGATGCTGAAATAAAAGAAAATGAAAAATTAATGCAAACAATAAGCAAAAATTGGCAAGAACGTATTGCTGAGACAGACAAAATAAGCAAAGTAATATACACATATATATATAAAGAGAGATGAAGTAATTCATTGAATTTCGTTTGATTCATTTCGTACTCTTAGGAACGTCATGAATTGCTTGAAAAAAGTGGTATTTCTGTATGTAGTTCTGGTATAGGTCTTGAAAAAGATCGATTATATCTTGTGAATCTGAATCCAGATCCAGCACTCAATGAATTATTGGTTTACTATTTAAAAGTAACTATAGAAATCATGGAACGAATAAATTTTGTTAAATTTTCAAATTTTAGACAAAAACATTGGTTGGTCGACCAGATGCAACTATCAAACAAGATATCGAATTGATTGGAGTTGGTATTTCACCAGAGCATTGTGTTATCGAAATGAGAAGTCAAAATCAAATATTTCTTATACCTTTAAATAAATCGAAGTTAGAAGAGGAGAAGAAACTTCTTTCTCTGTTGTTTTTAGTTTCTCTAGCTATCATTTTTCTAGAACATATGTAAATGGTCAATTGATCGATAACGAAAGACAATTAAGGCATGGAGATCGAATTCTTTTGGGTTGTTCACATTTCTTTCGTTTGAATTCACCAGGCGATAAACGTAAGTTCTATGTATAATTATGATATTCATGTGTAATTTACTAGAATAAATCTATACTCTCGATAAAATTGTCAAGGTTCGTCATTGTATGTTAATTTATTTTTATTTGAAAAGATTTATGAATCTATCGTCTGTAAAAATGCGCAAGAAAATTTGACTATCCATTGTTAAGCAAAATGATTAGGTAGGTTATTTGAAGGATAGTTCCGGTTTCGGACTCGCCGTAAAATATTGAAATCCATTTATTTATTTGAAGGAAACCGGAACAATATTTTCTTATCGGGAGCGGAACTAGATTTCAGTCTGAATAGTATCGGAACCAATTTTCTTCTAATTCAAATTGATACAGAATTTCTTTTCTTTTTTTTACATCGGTACCAATATTAATTATGATTAGTCCTATTTATTTCTATATAAAGTACTGCGCGATTCCTGTAATGGCCAACAATGACACATAAAAAAAAATTCCTTTAGATCAATTCATTAGAAGCTGAAATTTTCAAAAGAAAAAACTTCTAGCGTTATATCAGGCTAAGAAGATTTCTTGTCATCAATACGTGTCGTCTAGATGAAATATTATTGTTTTTAAGATAAAATTGCGGCTTACATTCAGTGATGTTGAAACTGTTGAAGAAAATTCCCATAAGTGAAAAATAATGCGACTTCAAGAAAAACAAAAGATAGAGTAGACTGCAACGTTGGGATTTGAATCGTAGACTTAAAGAAAATGAATTTCGTACGTCGGATAAAGTTGGATTCACTTTTAAATGAGTACCACTTCCTTCATAATATTGACTTGATCAAAATAAGCTTGTATTACAATTGAGTAAAAGAATACAATGAATCATACTTTTCAACATTCATTCATATTTCTTTATTTTTTTTTATAAAGGTAGAAACAAAAATGAGCTCAATTCTAATTCGTTCCCTTTTAATTGTTCTAAACTCCGATCCAAAAAATTGATTCCTAATTTATTTCCATCGTACTAAAATTTTTAAAAATTGATTCTGAATTTGTCCTCACCTCTATGTAGCATTGGAATGTTCATTCTTCGCACTGCCTATAAGCACAACTAGTGACAAATGACGATTCAAGTCATTGCTTTTGGTGTAGCTCGTTAGCCTATAAGAAAGATACATGTAATCAATAATTATATACAGGTGACTGATCGATCTATTTTTACTATCCACATATGTACTTGTTAGCATATTGAAATATGCTTAGTTTTACTCCAACACAACGGAAAGTTGTGGTGTTGAACTATAATAGTTTTTAATATACGCTTGTACATGTACAGAAAACAGTATTGTAGAATGACGGTGTCGTTCACGAAATAGCACAAGTACCCTTTCTTTGTCTCGAGATAGTACTGTAATTACTTGTCAACCCAATGAACATATTTCATCTTGTCTTTTTTTTGACGGAAATAAACTTATTATGGATCAAGCAATGTCATGTATGTAAAAAAGAGCAGGAGCAGAAATAACGACTATTCCCAAAATGTATGCTCAAGAAATCGTATTGGCTAAAGTTTTCATACTGAATAAAATTACATTAGAAATTCAGTTTTCTTGAAATTAAGCGCCAATTAACATAATAGGGGACCAATTTAGAGTGGGGATGAATTCGGAAAAAAATGTCGACAGACGTAACAGGGGACCGATCAAAGGTATGCTCAAAAATGTCACCGAACTATTTTTTTCCAATTAGATTTTTTGGAAACACAGTATAGAATTGAAGAGAACTACTTTAAAATGTTCCAATAAAACTTACGACGCATTTTTCTAGTAAAGATGAACCTTGAATAGGATACAAGAATATTGCTACTGTACGGCATAATACAGATAACCTACACAGATTGTACTTAATCATTCAATTGTGGAAATTATGAGAGAGCAATTGTTTGAAACAAATATAATTACATCAGATCTTTTTCTTTTTACTAAAATTACGTAATAGTTTGTTCTTCTTTTTTTCAAAAATATAACAACGTGTACATTTTCGATACAAGAAAATCTTCATGGAAGAAATTGAATATTTGATTTTCGAAAATTCTGCCACAAACATTTCATCGTTAGCCTTTTACTTTTGAACAAAGACATCTCCAGTCGTGACCCAGTTATACTTTATCCATACCATTCGGCCTTGATGAGTGATGAATGACTAAATTTCATAGATTACCAGATGTCTGAGAACAATAGGAAAACATTTCTCGGAAGTCAAAGATGCATTCTATAGTCTATAGAGACAAAATAATTAAATTTCATAATTATATCTACGTCACTGTAACAGCATTAAATGTGTTCTCTTTCAGTCATTTAGTGTTTTATCTAAGAATTGCAAGGAGTTATCATGTAAGAGGTTCAAGTTGACTTTTCCTATTTTGACATGAATTAGTTCGGAACAAATAAAACAAAATGCAAAAAGAAGATATTGTTTGCATTTAATGACTTGCAAAGTCTCTTGAAATAGTGTAATTATTTATCTAACATCCTATGTTTAAACAGCTTTTTACTAATAAAATCAGAGAACATGTATAATCAAGTCTATATGATTTAATAAGATAAAATTCAGAAGGAAGAAAACCAGAGCAAACTAACTTATCTTAATATCAATCTGAGATCGAACATGTATTAATTGGATATAGTTCGCATTATACAAATGGTAACCAGGGTTGCCACTAGGGGTGTTACTTTATCTTTACTTTATTTTATAAATATAAATGTAATCTTTATATTTGAAAAATAAAGATATATGAAATCTTTATTTTTATAAAATAACGGTAAAGAAATTTTTTATTTTTGAAAAATAAAGAAAATATGAAGATAAATGTATGAATTTTTCTATTGGCGAGAGGGAAATCAATTCGGGCTATGGAAAGTAGAAACCGTTTCTAAAATGCAAATGTTCGTTTTTTCAAGAAAAGCCTGTAAATAAATATGTGATGTGACAAAAAATGCAAAACTCTCTCATGAATTAACTGGTTCCTAATTTACGAATGGTGGAAAAGACTCTTGGATGACAGACAGATTCAATCGATTTTTAGAATGGATCTTCTATCTTACACTCATTTTTGATGCCAACAGAAACTTACAAGATTCTATTCTATGCCATCCTTACACTTATATGAAAATCGCTTCATGAGAAATATCATATGACTCTCAAGCTAATCAAATCTAAACCCTCTTCTATGATAAGTTTGAAAACACATAGATAAGGTAGTTCTATTCATATAACCCTTAGATATCCGATTTACGGCAGCGATGAAGAAAAACATCGAAGAACACTATCTCGTTGGTGTCTTCTTGTAGTATTCTTCAAGCACTTACAGTAGTCATTTTTCAACGCAACTAACTTCGATCTTTCAAAGTAGAAAGTAAATTTTGAAAGCTGAAGTTTCAAAGCAAAAAGTATCAAAATGATTGCCTTCCATAAAATCATACAGAATTTCACTTCTTTCTTTCATCATCTGATGTGAAAAATTCATTTGATCGTTTGATTTGAGTTTTTTTCCATTCAAATATTGAAGATTTCAAGTATTGAAGAACTTGATAAATCTTAGAAATCCTTTTGTTGATCTGCGAGAAGTGGCCATGAACTTATATAAATATTTTTTCACATCCCCATATTAATTACCGTTTCTACACTGGGAAAAAAGGATTTCGAATTCGTTGCAAAATTCGGAACTCTTTAAAAGGTTTCGTACATTTATTCGAAGCCATCGAAAAGGCTTCCCAAACGTCCAAGAATCTTTTTCATGGGTTTCATAATTTTGTCTGAAACCTTTAAAAGGTTTCGGATTATTGCAACGAATTCAGAACCTTTTCAATTTCGGTAATGTGACCATTTTTGTTTCCAGTGAAGAGGAATAAAGATTTTGGGATATTACATACTCTTTTAGCGCTACTCTTAGATGAACTTTTTCGACCTGTTACTATACTATGTGATTTTGAAGATTGTTTTACGATTCAGGAGATTTAAATGAAGATATTTGATGATTGACATCATAATGAGTCATACACTGTTCAGACAAGCTAAATATAAGCACTAAAGGGTAATCGATTACCACTTCACAGTATTCACAAAAACGCAAAGTGTATCATGCATAGAAAAGAGTTATAACTATTGTTCTATGGTTTTCCATCAACGAGCATCCGTGAACTCACACTCCTTAAGTGTTCCAATGAATTTTTCTCTTATGTTCTCCTGCCCATCTTTTATCTATATTTCCGCGTCTCTAATTTGCAGCTATATGCTCTAGTAAATAGATATTAATCTATTACTTATCGAAAG
>OENT01000645.1:0-47802 GCA_900239685.1 Rotaria macrura
ATAGGTTTGTCTTAGAAAATACCACAGGGCCGATTCGTGGTCTTATGCGCCCCCCGTCATTTACTCGAAATTCTTCTAAATATTCATCGGAATCCATTTTGATGTCGATTTCACGAGATTCGTCCATTAAGGTTGTTGTATCCATTGTTATTGCTGGTGTACTAATTTTGTCAATTAGTTGAGGAGTTAAATTTTCAATTTTTTCTGCAACACCAGCATTCAGTACTAAAGTTTCATGTGATGCAGCTTGCTAAAGGCGAATAATCAATTAAAACCCATTAATTTCATCAAATCCTAAAATTAAATCATAGTACGTACTTCATAGAAATGCTTTCGTTTAGTTATATCAGTTGATTGAGATACTGTAAAAAAAATGAGAAAAAGAAATAAAGCAGAAAGTATTCAAAATTCATTCATTTACTTGATGATGATTTTGTATTTGTAGGTGGTACATTTAATTCTAGCATTGTTGGTAACGATGCTACTGGCGATTGAGGACTCATCAAGGGTGTTTTTATTTCACTTGTGTCTTCATCGGAATCTGTATTTGGCATTGGAGAATCGTGTTTCTTCGTATCGATGGCTTGATTTGTATCTGTTCTTGATTCGGTGTTAGTCAATGATACTGGCTTGATGTTTTTACCAATAAGAGCTTGTAGGGCAGAACCTGTTGGCAAAGATGATGGTCCAACATCAGCATTGACAGCAGCTCCTGTTGATGATGACGAAGATGTTGATGTTTCTATCGATTCAGGTACTAGGGTGCTAGTGACATTTGTTGTAGTAGTTGTTGTTTGAATTTTATCCTTGGTATTTAAAGGAAATAATCTCGGTTTTTCGCGTGGTATCAAGTTTTCAATGACGGATGTAGTTATTATGGGAGATGTAATCATGGGTTTCGAACTGTCAACATGTGTCTAGAACATATGAAATACTTTTATCTTAGCAAAGACTTCAAATCACTTCAAATCTACAAACGAACAACATAGTCTCTGTTAATTTACCGTTGAGATATCTTTTTCCGGAATAATATTTGCTATATTCGATGTTGAAGGATCTATAATTGGTCTAGATCGAATATACAATCATGGTTTAAATGATGCATCGTAGTGCAGTGAAAGAAAAAATTACCTAGCTATGACCAGATGAACACCTTTTTTTGTTGTTGATTTTAATGTTTCGACAACTTCCCGATAAGTCATTTGCTCTGTACTACGATCATTTATGAATAGCAATTTGTCGTCAATTTTCAATCGTCCATCTTTTTCAGCTATGCCATTTGGTTGAAGCGCACATATAAAAATACCACCGACCGTTTGTTGAGGATCGATTTGACTAAGACCAATACCGTACGTTCCTTGAGAAGCTTTGGGTAATGATACTTCGATTTTTTCATATTGCTTAAAACAAAACATAGTTACTAGAAGAATTTCATCACATAGAAAATGGCATAAAATCTTACCACTGGTTTATCAAATAATTCAGGTTTAGTTGACTTGGGGGCGATGACAGGTGATGGTGGAGCTGAGATACTTGTTGCCGATTGATCCTGAAAATAATTATTCTATTACATATATTCTATAGCCTTTTTAATCTAAAGAAAACACACAGACACGCACACACATACACACACACACACACACACACACAGAAATAGCCGTTTTGTTAGCTAGCGTTAGTTAGCTGAAGAACATGTAATGAAAATAGAAAAACAAAAAGGAGTTCTTTCTTTTTTAACACATGCGAAGTGTTCACAACAAGAGACTAGAGAGTGAATAGCATCACTCTCTAACTCACGCCAACACTTATTGATGCGTATGATGTATTTTGCAATTGTCGACTTCTTTCTTTTGCATGTACAATTTCATCAATACGTGGTCGATAAATAACAAAATGTACAGGACCTGTTGGAGCATAACGAAGACGTGCAACAAGATCGCGATGACTTATGATTTGACAATCTACATCATTTATCGCTAAAATACGATCCCAATGCTTTAATCCAGCTGATAGGGCAGGTTCACGTAGTACCGATCGAATATGTGGATACCCGATCGATGTTGAGCCTGCTGATAAGGTAAAACCAAAACCACTATCTTTTTCCTTGTTCATTATCACAGCAAACACCTAATGTGTGTTTGAAAAAGCGTTTTAATTATTGCGAGACAGTTAGAATCATTAAAAAGAGAAAAGGAAAAGACAATGAGAAATATGAACTATTTTCGTCAAGTAATCATACACTGAATCGCCTTTTGTTTGTAAAAGCATTTTTCAGTATTGACACTGTGAAACTTTATGAGCCAAGTAGATGTTCACATAGAAGATGTAATCCTTACCTCGCCGCTTTTCACTCTTATTGGTACTTTTGGCATCATACGTCTAGTTGCCGGAGATTTAGGTGGTAAATCACGTAATGGATCACTTGGCAATCGATTCTGTTCATAGTTCATTGATCCAGGCATACCCGGCCGAGCTGATTGATTGAAACTATGCACTTGACGATCCTAATTGAATACAAATAAAATCAATTATTTTATTGTCTTTTATAGAAATATTGGAAGACATAAAGAAATAATATCAACCAGATAAGCTTGATATTCACGAGAATCAGGTCGACAGACAACAAGTTTTACACTTTCTACTGATTCACCAATAATCGATGGTACATCCTAGAAAGATATCGTTTCATTTATCTTCTCTTGTACTTTTTTAAAAATTATTTATATTAATTTAAATCAACTGACTCGAACATTTCGATTATGCATGGGAACATCATTAATAGATAAAATAATATCACCAATATTTAACTGACCCGACATAGCAGCTGGTTGATTTTGATAAATATCGATAATTTGAACAGGTTTATTTTCCGTTGATCCACCTCCTAAACTCAGACCTAAACCAGTCGGACCACGATTTAGAAATACTTCATATGTGTTGTCTAAAATAATCATAATACATGTATGATGCCGATTTATTTTCTACTTGAAATTTTATACCCGAATGAATAAATGGATATAATCTATTTATTGATGATGCACGTAAAGTTTTTGGAAGAATAAGACGTTGAACAAGAAGATGACATTTCGGTCCTGTTGCTCGACGAAATAAATCGACAGCTTCAGAATGTGTTACGCGTGCTAATGAAGCACCATTTACTTCAAGAATCTTATCGCCTAGATGAAATACATTTTTTCTGAACATTCAAATGATCCAAGTTGTAAACTATGATTACCTTCAATTAGTAATTTCGATTTCGAGGCCGCACTACCAGGTGTTATACTTTTAACATAAATACCATGGTCTTCAATATCTGAATCAAGACCACCCTTAGAGATATTCAAAGAAATATTTTATCTCGATTTCTTTCTTATCATCTAAAATATTGATTACGTACAACAACAAGAAAACCGAGACTATTGTGGCCAGATTTATCAATTGTTACAGGAAATACAGCACTTTTTATATCATGCGTAGTTGAAAGATCGGATGCTTGTGAAAGAATACTATCATTCGACAGCACACGCTTTGATAGTAGAACTTTGGAAATGTTTCCATGAGTCCATGATGTCTAGAAAAGAAAAAGAAAACAACTTTTATCTTTTCCCAATAAATTGACAAAAACACTACTCATACCGATGGAGTGTTAAATGAATATTTATCTTGTTTTTGTTGTTGTAAAAATGAATCCGCATCTACACTCAATGGTCGTTGTAAAACATCTCTTCGATTCAATGGTAGAATTTCATGTCGTGATAATTTTAATCGGCACGGATTTGGTGATAGGTTAAGACCATCGGCTACTTCTTGTACAGTCATACCATTTACATTTTTTCCATCATACGATAATAGTCGATCCCCTATGTAATCACGAATGATTTTTCATACGAAAATATTTAGGCACAAAAACTTTATTCAATTAGTTTTCTCTTTGAACCTGTCTGAACTCTTCCTGATCGTGCTGCGCTTCCATCGGTCGGTTGTATTGATTTAATGAAGATTCCTGACGTTACATCACCCATTAGTGACATACCAAAGTTATTATTGCTATCTTTGTATAAATCAACTTCGTAAACAATAATTGAAGGTGAACTAAGCGGTGGATTTCTGTAACGATATGCAATGTATTGCGTTTTAAGAATAAACTGTCCTTTTTTTTTGTTTTCTACTCAAAAAGACGTCCTACTTTCCTATTGTACTTAAGTTTTCATGTGATTGTGATCGACTTTGATCAGGCTAAACTAGGAACAAATAATATGACAAAATTAAAGAAAAATATTGTTAATCATACATTCAGATCTACGCTTTCAGCATCAGAACCATTACGAACGAAATCAACTGTGTCATAATAAAAATACATGTTTTATTTTTGAAAGTCCTGTTGTTGTTGTTTTTGCTTTTTGTATTTCACTTACTTTCCCCGATCGGTTCATTCAATAAACTATATCGGCTGTTATGACGGAGAACAAGTGATTTTGTATACGTGTATGTATCATAACATAAATTGAATAAGTATTTTCCTCTAGAAAATGAGTTTTTGTTTCAAAGAAAAAATTCCAAAATAAACATATTACAACAATCAATATATATAGATAACCAATATTTACTTTTTACTATGATTAGTTAAATATTTAATCTTTTCTTCACTTGTTTGACGTTTAAGTATGATGGAAAATGATTTTTTATCGTAAGCTATGCGTTCAATTTGGTCCCAAACATAAGTTGATTTTGTTTGTCGTTCTCGATGTTTTATTTGCCAAATTGATATATCTCGTAAACGAATACCAACAAGAAATAGTTCATCACGTTTCAAATCTCTGTATAATTTATACATATGATAACCATAATTCTCTATGTAGAAATGAAATAACATTGTTGAAAATGACAATTGATAATTTTTATTTTGCGTCCTAAATTTTTCTATAGATTATTCCAATTGTTTTGTATTTCTCAAGTATGAATGAACTATCACTGAGCAGAATCAAAAAGCAGTTTGCTCCTTACGGATTACTGTCATGAATGACTATACAATTCGAAATAGTTTATCGTTGATGTGCGAGCTAATACTCTATGTATCTTTACATGTATGATAGAAAGAGTCGATGTGATATAATATTTGATATACATAGATTTCAATACATAAGTTTTATATGTATCAAATATAATGTTAAACAAACAATAGATAGTCAAATGATTCAATATGATGATTGGATTGATAGATATTTAATTTTGAGCAAACATCATTCGATTGTCAGGGCTACTATTTTGTTAACGAAATGTTTCTTGTAAGGTTTGATATGTGCTTATGGCATCTGAGTATCGAAAGTCAATAGATTTTTCGAATAAATATAACAGATTTTTAATTTCAATCATTGTAGAAACTCTTCTATTAAAGACGTTATGAAATGAGAAAAAAATGTAACTACTATCATCTTTATTCATTCTGCTATCATCTTGTTAATTACATTAAACAATTAAACATAAAACAGATAAATGTACATTCATAATTCTATGGAAAATAGAGAAAATAAACATATTAGAAGACAAACTAATTCCCCTTACGATTTATCGAGCACTTTTATAACAAAAGAGACAATAGCAGCACTCACGAGAGTACCAGAATAAAGTACTAATTGTTTTCCTCTATTCGAAATTGTCTTTGTTAAACGTGATATGAATAATTAAGGACATAATTAAGGACATAATTACGGCATGATTTAAAATAATAGCCAATGTTTGTTTCTATTGAAAATTGTTTTTTTTTGCAATAGTTGTTTAATATTCTACTTCAGTTTTTGTTTCGGAAAACAAATCCATGTTGCGTAAACATAGAGTTGAAAAGTAATCTTTCCCAGAAACGACGATAGATTACATAGTTATCGTATCGATTAAGTATGCATACTTCAGTGAAAATTCATATGCACACATCAAGAATGTTCTGATTGGATCAGAAGATTTGTTAAAACTAATCTACTACTATTAATACCCATGAAACGACCAACGATCTTTCTCTGACAATAAAAATCTTGTATTTGATTAATCATTTTCGAGTCAGAATGAAAGACGAATTATGCAGAGTCCGACGATTTATGATGATCACGATTAGAAGTTCAGTTCTTAGCTGATTGCAATGAAAATACCGTATAGGGATACGATATATTTTATCTTATCGTAGTAGTTCATTTCCGAAGCTCTACGGACATTGGCTATAAAACTTGGACTAGCTTGAAAAGAGAGAATGAACATTTGTTGATGCATAGAAATGAGATGACTAACATGTACTTAGTTATGTTGCAATGGATTGATCCTCAAAATTATCTTTCAGATATTCATAGTTCGCAAGATTTTAAATGATGATCATAATTTAGGCTCAACGTCGATTATTCAATTCAAATATTGGCTTAGTGATTCATCCTGTTTATTCAGATGCATTTGATACTAAATAGTTGTACCTGTTCGAATGAAAAAATTAATACGTTACCTAATTTCATGACATTTTCTACAAATAATCGTTCAGCTTGTACATCATTTAATTCAGCGTAGAAATTTTGTCTTCTGATAATTTCTTGTCGCAAAATTTGAGTACCATACTAAAATGACAAAAATAATAATTATATGTAAATGAACGCAAAAAAAATCTAAATAAATCACGTGGTCAAACCTCATTCACTAAATCGATTGATGCATAATATTCAACGATAAAATCAGTTGATAATTGTTCATCATCTATGGCTCCGCCGTATTCAGCTTGATAAGCTAATGATGCAAATGATAGTTTTTGTTCGTTGGTAATTTGAAAAATATCAGTAAGTATCATTTGTCGAAATTGTAAATAAAAAAAATGTTGTGTGAGAAAATGTCTACAAACAAAAAAATGTTCCATCATTATTATTTCATGTTATGAAAAAACAATTAACCTGAGTAAGGCAATATCGTTAATGAAATATTTTATTTTTAATTGCATGACCAATGTAGTTTGACCAGTTTTCCATTTTGAATCATTAATTAATTTCGATACTTTAAGATCCATCGGAGGAAAAGAATATTCACTATCTAAAAAGAAAACAAAATTCCACCTGAACTATGAAGGAATTCATTGAAAATACAAAAATATATTTACCTATAAGAATGGTTAGACCGAAAAGATCTTGTTCAATTAAATCAACATAAGTTACAATCGTTTCGAAGATAATTCGTACAGTAGCATTTGATTTACAACAAACTTGAACACGATTATTATTTGGAAGAAGTACAATGACTTGACAAATACATTCAAATGGATTCTTGAATTTTTAAAAATAAGATCTATATGATATTCATTGTGAACGTAGATCGTTTACTTACTCGACTAGGAACTATGATTTTTTCTGCTTTACTATCAGATTTCATAACAAATTCTGGTCCGATTTGTTTCTAATAAAGAGAAATTTAAGCATAGTAAAATTTATTACGAAACTAGGTTTATTCATTAGCAATCATTTGATCGAGCGCAATCGTCGATATTATTTGATAGCTGAACTCACATAAGATCATTGAGAGGAAAATTCATAGATAAATCTCGATTAAGAAATTTCACTTTAACTACAATATCTAATATACATTCATGTAAATTGAAAAATCATTTCTTTATTTTTCAATCATCAAAATTAGTTATTATTCATACAATAAAAATATGTAGCTGAGTATTTCTACAGATAGTTCATCGGTAGAGGAAATCTCGCATTTGATAACCTTCGATTATCACGACAATGCTAAACGTGTGCTAGTCACCAAATATAAAAGGAAAGAATATCTGAAAAAAATCTATTGTGCACGTTGCATACGTTTAACTTATTTCAATAAAGAACATTTAATAGAAAGTATTCAAGTCGAATCAATAACTATTTATGTAAAAATCAATGTCAAGTGATATTGCGGTATATCTCAATGTATTCTCTCATATCACAGAAGCAGAAGGATTTTTTTTCTAACCCATACAGTATTTCAAGAAACAAAAGCTATGCTCACGTTTTGACTAATTTAGTAGAAAAACGTCATACTACAACATATGTATATCCAATGCTTGATTCATGCTTTAGGAAATCTTGTTGATATACATGATATAGATGTTGCTGAATAATAAATTTTCAAAATGAAAACGAACTCTGGTAAAAATTTGCATGAGAAAAATGAATTGATCGCAAGTATTATAATATTCTAAACATTGATAGGAATTCAATCTACATCTAATCAATGTCTTTGTTCGTTCGTTCTTCGATACGAAAGAACGAATATGTTTAAAATTCAATCTAAACATGTTGAAATACTGATTCTTAAATGCGTTCGTATACATGAAATCTTTCTTTTTTCATCTTATAACTTAAAATATACAAAATAAAACTTCATCCCACACATTGATATGTTTCGTCATGAATAATTACGATGAAAAAATAGAAACGTAGTCTAAACTCAAACTTAACATACAACACAGTATATGCAATTCACACGTGTATCGACTTTAACTAAAATAAATATGTATTATTTACTCGAAACAATGATTTTCGTCGTCGTTTTCGGTAGACAGAGCTATTTAATGAGGCATTTAAATCAAATAATGATGATTGATTTACTGAATCACCTCTATGAAAAGAAATTAAATAGAACAATAGAAATCATATTGGTTGTATTGTCTAGGATAAATAAGTTTAAGTTACAATGTTACTGGAGTCAAATCAGGCATACTAGCGGATGATTTTCGATTGATTCCTGGTAGATCTTTGTTTGTTGATAGTTTTTCTGTTTCAAGAAAAACAGTAGCTAAATTAAAAACAAAAACGCATCTTTATTCATTTTTCTTTTTCCTTGAGCAATACAATAGAATACAATACGCATTATATAAATGAATAAAAATACATATTTACTTACGAAGTCTTCGTTTAGCCTTTAGACGTTCTCTTAGTTGTAATAATTTTACTGTGTCTTCATTCGTTAAATCTTCCGGTAAATTAAGTTGTGCTCGTAATTGTTCTAATTTTCGTTTTTTATTGAGTAAACGTTTACCCATCTTTACAAAATCGGCATTATTTTCAAATATTTGAAATAAATCTTCAATAGCCGAACGATTGGGCGATTGCGAAGTACCATTGGTTGAGATAACTACTGACTGAGAAGGTATTTGCGGTAGATAACGTTTATTACTCATTGAATTATAATTTTCGTTATGATCAATAGTGTTATCAAGTAAACCTATGACGTGCTGGTCGGAGATTTCCTAATAGAAAGAAAGGAAGACGACATTAATCCAACTTTATGTAACAGATCGACAGTCGAAGGTCATCTGTTGACAACTCATGAAAAAAAATGAAAGCTAGTTGACGAATACACAAGATTAGGTAAACAAGACTGTTTTTTTCGCTATAGAATGGTGTACTTCATTTAGGTGTGCACAACAACTCGAATAGACTGACAGACAGAAAGAAATTTTAAGTAGCAATAACGTTGACTACAAAAAGATGCAACAGCTGGCAATAGCAAGAATGATTTTTGGAGATGGCAATAAGCAAGTCAAAAGATGAGGAACAGAGCGTTGGAGAAAGAACGAATGAGAGAAATAAATATGCGAATGTGTTTTCGTGAGTAATTTCGATGCACATTCTGCATACGAGAAAAGAGAAAGAATACTGCTCGATCTTTTGTTTTAATTTTCAAAGAAGTATATATATATATATATGTGTGTATATGTATACATATTGAAGCCTTGATTTACGTTCAACAAGGGATTTGTTCATTATGCGTCATTTCATCGAGAAACGATTGGTAACGCGTATAATAATTTTGAAAGGATTCATGCTAATTAATAAGAGAAGAAGTATAGAAAGAAGAAATAGTAATGTTTTTGTTATATCTTTTATGCAAATATACTAAATTGTTCTCTTGTCTCGAAATTTATTAACATTTCTTCATACCATTAGAGAATCGTTATCACCACTACCATGACTTGATTGCATACTTCTGCAATTACTGTTGATACTTCCATTAAGAGACCATCTTCGACTATCATCAAAATATTTTTTACCTGTAAAAGGCATTCTATTATAATATATTCTGAAACAGCGATGATATTTTTAGACGATGAAAAAATTAAAGAAACCCTATATTTTGTATTATAATAAACATAGTTGTTTGTTTTAATTTCATACATTGAACCTTTTTACAAGGCATCTTTCAACTATAAAATATTAATTTAAAACAATCATTGATTCGGATTGGTTGAAAACACCATAACGTGGAAAGTTGCTATGTAACCAACTCCAATCCAACGATACATAATCGGTAAGTGCCTTAAAACTCGCAAAAAGGATCGATGCAATGTAGGAAGTTATATCTTCTCCATATCTGGATACAGAAGCAGTATCATAAATATTTGATACACAAGCGACACCTTTCGATACAGCGAACAGTTTTAGAACGTTGTATTTATTCAATGTTGGATAATACTCGAATGAAAAACAAAACAGACAGTTAGTTAAAATGTACTCTAGTCTAACTGATTCATTCATATAGTAAAACTGGCTTAAAAATATCACGATTTCGCTTTCTCTATCAACGATGACACTCTTTAATGAATGTTGAAATCTTTATTTACAATTGTTCATGTTTGAAAAACATGAAAATATTTTCTGTCAAGTACTTATTATGTAGCATGTATGTTTTGATGGTATTTATTGTTCGTTGTTGACCTTTTGTGCTTGAAACACGAAGTATAATTCCATATTCATTTATTTCATTATGTGTAGCATATCTTACTTTCAGTTTTTTTCATTTCTCTTTAGAAGGAAAAGGACGGTGATCTTTATAACGATGTCTGTTTATTGTTTGTACATTGGAAAACAGATCAAAGAATTCTCTTTAAAGATTGACATTTGGTATAAAATATTGCTCGATTTTCATATATTTGAGAAAAAATATACATATCATCAAGTTTGACATCGAGGAACCAGATGTAGAGATTCTTGTTTATTTGAAAATAAATATAACTGTTATAGCATAAATTATTTTTCCATACAAGTACACATACAGTTTTAGATTTGAAAAACTTCAACATAAGTTAGAAGAAATCATATGCATAGAATAAAGATGAAGCTAGAAAAAAATTGCAACATATGTCTATAGTGATAATAGAAGAAAATGCTTACATGTACTACGTCACAAATATGATGGAGAGCTAAGATACATAAGTTTAAAGAGGTCTATCTTGTTCTTTTTTTTTCTACTTTATTACTTTGATGCACATAGCAACAGATGATTTCTTTTTTCACAATGAAATTAAATTATTTACAGTAGTTTTTATTTTAAGGTAAGCATCGTTTTTTCTTTCCCAGTAACGCAAGAAATGAAAATGATTCAGAATATTTTGTTATTTTCTATTATTGATACATTACACATCGCGAAAATATTCAATATTTTTACTTCGATGCAAGAAAGTCAGACATCTGCTAGTTTTTGCTCTACGATTCTTCTATTAGGGTAGATTTATTTATGTTTCGATACAGTACGAAAGAAAAAACAACGATTGGATTAAGTCTCTCTGCTGTGCAAAAATAGCTAACTCATAAAATAACAAGAAAAAGCTGAAAAAGGGAAAAAAACGTTGAAGCAGCAGTTGAACTTTGTATTGCCAATGTATATATATTATTAACATCTCTTTTCTTGAGCGAAAGAACACCAATAGTTATTAATACTTCTGTATTTCAACTGATTTTTCATGCTGTATTTGTTGTCAGTGAATAGAGCACATATGACTAATTCATAAAACCCAGAGGGTTCCACCCTTTACGATGCCGATTTGAATTATCTTATATTTTTATTGCAGTGCGCCATACTGAAGGATGATTCATTCATAAAAAATACCCAGTCGCAAAATAGTTTACCCATAAAAAGGATTGGTATACACGTAACGTTGATTGTACTCTTTCCTAGGGCATGTAATGGGGTTGTTTTTTTCTTTCAACTAAAGAAAAAACCCACCGTCGCTTATGCACCCACATCGCGCTTTTTTTTCTAAATTTGTTATCTGCGTTTTTTCCCCTATAGTATAATAATGTGTTAGACTTTGTCAGATTGATAGGAATACAAAATTCTAAGATAATTTTACTTGTAATCATCTTGACGAAGTAGATATGACGTGTCGTTACACAATTGAAGTCAGGATCGATAATTTTATGTTGCAACAAGTGAGTAAGTCGTCAACAATGAAATTCAACTTTGCATATTTCATACAATCTTTGAAAAAAATTGTGAACTATATTTTAGTATAAGGAATAGTTCTTTCGAAAAAAGTACTTCTATGACACATGAAACTTGATTCACTGTAAATAGTTACTGTTTGGCAAATACAAAACATATGACTCAGAAAGAAACTGATGGTCCCTACAACTTCCTTATGAAGAAAACCTACATCAGAATGATTCAATCAGAGATGATTAAATAATATTTCAACATATTTGGATACTTCATAGGCGGTAAGAATAAATATTGCATTATTCTAGTTTATTATTGTGAGTCAACTTAGTTTTTAAATTATAATAAATGGTTGGAAAAATCGTTAGATTTAATGAAACATGAGAGAAGTGTTTTTTTTTGTTGTTGTTTTTATCCTAGCAATAGTAGTCATTGTTACATGCAGGACAAAAGTATGTATATTTAACACATTTTAGATATATTTTTTAATGTCTGTACTTTACAGCAACTTGTTATATGTCAAATGGTTGACAAGTAGGTTGCATCTTTAATTTAAATCGATATTTGAATTAAACTTCCATACTCAATATGAAATGCTGGGATTTTAAATATATCTGATACCAAACAACAAACACGTTTCGTTACAAAGATCTATACTTCTTTTATTACGACAACACAATTTTACAAAACTCAGTGATTTAGTATTATGTAAAAATACCATCGAAATTATTCACTGCTATCCTTAACTAGTACATTACTTATCAACATTTACATTTAACAAAACATGCCAAAACTGAGTCGTTTAAACTTTGTATTATGACACGCCTACTGGGCTACAACATTTCAGTTATTTATGTTCAATATTCGTGATGAGAAGATTGTATGAAACTAGAAGACTTCATGGGGCTCAAGTTTTCTTATACAATTAGGAATGCTGCGTACAATGGAAAAAAGACTCCAGACAGTGGTTCTTCTGAATATTATGTTGTCAGGTGATTTTATTTGTTTTTGACCTTAATGAGTAAAGTACCGATTCGTGTTCAAAGAATGTTTAATAGTATTCATACTATAACACAGAGTATCTTCAGTAATTTTGAGAGTTGCATCAAAATTTCATCAATGAAAATCCCATGGATGCGGGAGAGTATCGGTTGAGGAAATTAAACGTCAATTTTAGCCATTGTAGGTTTTTCCCTGCGTTATCATTTTATATGATAAAATTGATGTAACAAACCATGAATTTTATAAAAGACAAAAAGTTAAATACAACAAGAAAACAAGAACTTGCTAGCATTCAACGGGTATTTTATTTATTAACTGGAGTATACCGAAGTCTTAGCTCGATCAGTTTACTCAGATCATTCACATTTTCACTTAAAAATATTAACATAATGCATTCAATAACTACACTGAAAATATTCCGTATCCGAGAATATACAGACTCATAAGTTGATAAGGTACTATCTTCCGGAAGAACATGAAGAATAAACAAATAAAGAACATTTATACATTTTATTGAATCTCATCAAGCCTAATAACGTCATCATCGATGATCATATCTAAAGTGTAGTCTCTAAATTCTAATATGGAATAAACATTAACAATCGATTATCGATTTTCTCTTCTAGTTCAATTTATAATTATGTCAAATAAATAATGGCGACGATCAACTTCACTTACTTATTATTCATTCGGAATTCAACAACGTAGCTGATAGTTCCTCTCCAGCGTTATTGGATATGACATTAAAAGCAATGAAAAATGTTTGTTTGCGGAAGCAGCTATTATGAACCATTTTATGATTAATCATGGCTGAATTTACTGTTTTACTGGTTGGTTGTGCAAATACCAACGAATATATATTAAAGATAATGTAGGCTAAATGTTGGCAACATCCAAAGCATGGTTATTTGTGACTGTTTATGTCATAACAATAACATAATTTGCAGTCCCTGTCAGCCTTCCCCGTCCCGTCATCACTCTATCGTTCTCGGTGTACTGTCTTACAGTTTTCAATAGTTTTTGTTGGTTTATCTAAAAGCAGCAGCGTCATTGAGCCCGTCACATTTTATATTGAGTAAAATGACCTAAAGTTGTTTTGAGTTCTCTATCGATTCATATCCAACATTCTACGTGCTTGTTTGATACATAGAAGATGGTTTTCGACGAGGATAGGGCATGTGATCAAAGTAGATATTTCATATCTATCTATTAATCAAGACTGAGGAGAATTGTGTAGAATCGATCGGACAGCATAATGGTTATTTCAGGTTCACACCCAACACTCAGAGTTTCAGTGCTGTAGATGGATCACATACGTTCGACTTATAAATTTCGTATAGTGATGTCTTTGATTTAACGGCCAAATCCATTAGACAAAAATATGGAGACTTGCAAAAAAATCTAAGCTCATATATTTGCATCGGTATATGAGCAGTATAGCAGTTTGACGAATTTTGAGCTTTGACTGAATTGTAGCTGATGAGGAATTTTAATGGTAATTACGCCTGGGTTTCGACTTATGTCGTAAAATAATATCCTCCACAATTTGATGAACCTTGAAATATGAGTTCCAGCCGATCGATGTATATGCGTTTGAGCCAGTCTATGATTATTACTGATGTCACTGATTCTACCGTCATCATCAATACTGTCAATCAAACATTGAGGTAGATGTTTGTCTTGAGCATCGAAACCGCAACTTGTGGCATTCGCTCAGAATTGGCAATGCGAGTGGTGAAGAAAATTCTTCACATACAGTATAGAAACTCATTTATGATATTATATTTTTCTGAAACGCTCAAATAGCTCCACTCAATACAGCGTCATTGTAATGATTTTAGATAGAAGAATAGTTAGTGTTGATAGTATAACAGTTTATTTAGTTTCCCCATTTCATAAATCGCCTCGTTTACATCCACAACACGCATTAATAAACACAAACAAGAAACAGTTAGAAGTAAAAGATGGATAAGAGGAGAAAAGATAGACATAACTATAGAAAGATGAAGATAACGGGAAAGATAATTATGGAAGATGATATATATATATTACTGTCAACAAAATACGCAACGAGCTGATCATGCTTATGAAAGGATGAAAGACAAGGTACACGTAGATAAGGAAAAAGTAGAGAAGGCATATCGTTAAGTAACAGCGATCCCAATATAGAACGTCACAGTCATAATATCTCATTGTCATAAAGGAAAGGAACTCAACTAGATCACCACCCAGGAGAATCATTCCGGCAGTCGGATCCCCGACAGCGACCCGATTCAATTTTATGTGAATTTCTAAAAAACTGATGAATTCCTGTAAAAATCCGGGTTATGGATTGATATTTGGATCCCTAATATTGTGATCAGATCATATGTTGCCGTCGGATCCGATGCAATTCTTCGGAGGCCTTTGACCAACCTCTAATGTTGTCTCCAGATACTAAATCGTGTCTAAATAATAAAATATGAACTTTCCATCGGGTCCATCAGTAGTTCTTCAACCCGGAATCCCATCGGGTTCGGTTGGTTCGTCGAATCTTGTAAGATCCAATAGGATTCACTGCTGGATTCATTCACCTGGGTACCCATGTCACTCGAACCGATCGAAAACCGTCGGTTAATTTCGGTTATTTCTGTAACCGACGGTTAACTGTGGTTATTTCCTTTGTTCTCAAGGTTTTACAGCGTAAAAACTGATGGTTAACCGCGGTTAACCTCCCGGTTGACTAGAGATGTTAGCAGTTCGGAACTATATTTTTTCAGTCAACCGGGACGTTAACCATCGGTTTTTACGCTGTAAAACCTTGAGAACAAAGGAAATAACTGCGGTTAACCGTCGGTTACAGAAATAACCGAAATTAACCGACGGTTTTCGATCGGTTCGAGCGACATGGGTAGAGAAAAGCAGCGGGAAAAGGTCAAACTACATAGCAATATAATTTGACCTTTTTTCAATGGGAAGTACCTTTTAAAGGTTTTATAGATTGTGTGATCAAGGTTACCATTGCTGAAGGGCCTCATCCGCTATGGGTTCGGACGAGGGGCTCCTCCTAGTGGATGGGGCCCTTCAAAATTATTCATATACATAGTTCTCCTTTCGCAGCAATAGTCTGCGTGTCAACTATATGAGTATTTTGGTTCAATGAGACTTATTCGCATGACGTGTTTGGCTGTGAAATTGCTGTCGCCAATGGGCGAAAGATCAAAGAGAAAATGCCTTACGATCAGAGAAAAGACCAAAGAGCTTCGCCAGGTGAGCCAAGTGCGAATAAGTCTCATTCTTCTCCATCTAAACGAGAAAAAACATATTAACATTTTATGTGAAACTTTCAATAGGCTGTAATTTTACACGTGACGTTTAACTATTTAACGTTCCCAACTATTTGTTCTCATCTATATGAATTTTTCTCCCATAATTGTCCTTATACGATTTTTATACAATAATAGGTGACCTTATGGAATAAGAAGAAGGGAAATAGAGATAACCAACAAATAATAGGAACGACTAACAAGATTATAGGCCAAAGAAATTTTCTTCTTCCCATTGTTCTTATATTACATTTCTTTTCATCTTTTACTTTTCTCTCGTCCATTCACGTATAAATACATGTACCTTCTATTCAATCGATACGAAAGGATGATATGAATGGTTAAAGCAAATTCTATCTCTATCCACACCAATATCCTGTCTATCAAATATCTTTTTATTTTATGTCAAATAATCTTGGTAATCAGTCATATAGTCCTAGTTATGTATGTGGTATAGTTCTAGAACTAGATATATATATTACTTTTTTGTTATATAGTGATAATGGCTATCTATTTGTGTTCTTGTATTTTCTTCTCAAAGATGCATATTTTGCTTTGCATAATAATAAACCTGTTAGTTGAATAGAAATGTTCTTTTCTGTCAAAAGGAAGATGAGTTTAGCCGATACTTGAATATATGAAGTAAAATTTACAATTTAATTTGTTGATTTATTCATCGATGATTGAATGGTCTTGTACGAAACAATAAAAATGTGTTCGGTTCGGTTCTGTTCGGTTGGGGTTTCCTGATTTATGGGATGGGATGAGATGGGTAGGCTTGGGCTAGGTTGGGTTGACTTGGATTGAGTTGGGATGGGATGTGATGGGTTGTTTGAAGTCAACTGAAGTGGCAATATGCATCTCTATATGTAAATAGTCCCCCAGCTGAAAGGCTAGGACCCAGAGACCAAATAAACCTGCATCGGTCTGTGCGTCTGTATGTAACACTGTGTAAAAAAGACGATATCATTGGCACAAGTAATTACATATAATCGATGTTTCTTTAGAGAATAATTTGAATGGTTCTTCTATAAACTATAAAGATGCAGTCGATAATCTCAGTAACCAAGTATTGAATTTGATCTGTGGGATTATGTAACTCATAGATGTGATGTTTCATTAGAACTTTCGCCGTAACTGAATAAATCCAAGAGGGCGACATGTAATACATGGCGTAGCCATAGGGGATATAAGGGATATTGGAGACATAGGCTGCGTAGGGGGATACATGTTTTATGAGATCAAGGAATGCAGCAGTTGTACGAGATAAAGTTGATATATGAGATTTTCGAGTTACCTGAGATATAATTAGATGTACAGAAATAACCGCACTAGCACCTAAGCATTCAGATAAATAAAAAGATTTGGTTGGGTTAGAAACTATTCATCGGAAAAATCGACTTGTTCAACCATTATTCTACTGATATATCAAGTTATCAGCATACCAAATCACATACCCTAACTCATCCTCGGACCAATCACATTTTTAGCGATCTTCACACTCACTCAGAAACATTAATTTTCGCAAGCACTGCCAGTTAAATCGAGGGCGGAAAAACTCGATCTCTCGAGAGCTGCTTACACATATCACTACCCTCGCACCTGACCAAATCCCTTGTATGTTTAGGGGAGTACTTTCGCCATTCTCTGCATTCAGTCGCACCCAACCGAACCTGGTACTAAACTGGATTCTCCACATCTTTTTATCTCCTCTTAATTGTATGAGAAATGAAATGTTACTATTTTTAATACCATTCGATTGAGTTTCCCGGAAATTTTTCTTTTAGTGATTTCATTTGAATTTCCTGAGAACAGGAATTGACCATCGCAGGATCGAATCACCTGAAAGAAATTTTTTATAATTTGAATTCTAAAGGACAACAAGCTAATAATCAATCGTTCTCTTCTCTGAAAGACTACATCAATATTAATCAATTTAAGGAGCTAAAATTCTAAAAAGACTTTCTGATCATACTGTTTCATAAGGTTCGAAAATTTTAAGAATGATTGATCCTAGTTAAAACGATTATCGCTAACCACCATATTACTTAAATATGTCTAATCACGGGGAACATTTAGCTTAGAATCTTAATAAGACTTTCAAAGAAGTTTGTATCATCTCTCCACTTTTAGCGATGTAGAAGCTGCCTGACATAGTAACTCAAGTCGAAATCAATACCTGTGCTTAACAGTTCGTAAGACGACATTCAGGTATTTTCTCCAATTTATCGTAGTCATCATAGTGCTAAAGTGGAGCAAAAGAGTAACATATTAGAATGATAAATCTCACTTTTCTCAACGCTGCTGATCACGAAACATTTTTGTTGTGATAATTGTAACTTCAGCTTACAGCTTTCATATAAAAGAAAATACTACAGCTTTGTTCGAATCACATGGGGTCAGTCTCAAGTTTTTATATAAGAAAATTATGTTCTAAATAAAATAATGAAATCACTTATAAACATGAATATTTTCATTTCGATGTAGAACAACAAAAACTGTCTTGTTTTTAGGTATTTAAGTAAACCATTTAAACGTTCTCATTCAATTTTTACAGCTAGACTTGTAGATCATGCTCGAATTTCATTCGAATGATCATTACTAAATATTGATCCAGGTACGATGAAAGTCATTTCAAAAGTATCAAGGAAAAGATCATGATAATAGCTCACAGCTACATCCTATTAGGGATCGAGATATGCTCGAAAAGTTTGTTCAAATTTTGTGTTTTTGTGAACAATCATAAAAATATTCAGACAGAAAAAGAAAACTTCATTGCATATTTATATGACACAAAACTGACTTGGACATTAAAAAAACTAAACAAGAAATGATTTGATTGCAATTTTGAAGTCATCACAGATTTGATGGAATCCTTCTTTATGAGGATTTATCGGCTATTCATTCAGAATGTACGAGTATGAAATCAATGGATACTCCTCAGGAGAATCATTCCGACAGTTAGATCCAATCGAATCGCCGACAGCGGCCCGATTCAATTTTATGTGAATTTCTAAAAAACTGATGAATTCCTGTAAAAATCCGGGTTATGGATTGATATTTGGATCCCTAATATTGTGATCAGATCATATGTTGCCGTCGGATCCGATGCAATTCTTCGGAGGCCTTTGACCAACCTCTAATGTTGTCTCCAGATACTAAATCGTGTCTAAATAATAAAATATGAACTTTCCATCGGGTCCATCAGTAGTTCTTCAACCCGGAATCCCATCGGGTTCGGTTGGTTCGTCGAATCTTGTAAGATCCAATAGGATTCACTGCTGGATTCATTCATCTTGGTCACTAACGTTTTCATCTAAGGTCAACACATCCAATCGTTTCGGAAAAAAGGTCAACTCAGATAAACTTCATATAGTTATTTCAGATTGCCAACTTCGTCCACAATCAAATTGTACTTTTCAGATTAGCCAGAACATTACTGAGGATCCTGCAGAGTCAATTTTCATTCCGAAATCCAACTCCGACTCAGAAAAGTTTCGTTTCTCGGCTCCGACTCTGTTGGAGTTGGGATCCGGTCTCGGAGTTCCCCGCAGGTCTCTAACATTACTCTATCAATAAATATGCGATTCATTATTAGAGGTTAATTGTGATTGAATAGTTTTTTTTTCTAGCTTACATACTCTGACTGTTGACATATGTATATAATGTTCAATGTCTGTGTGTTTCTCTGTGCCTGGTCAAAAGTTCAAGGTGAATGTTTAAAGGTTAAGGATTCTAGAATTTCCTAGAGCTTCCCAAATTTCTGCGGCGTTAACTATAGGTTTCTAGAATGTTCTGGAACTTTCTAGATTTCTCTCGAGCTTCCACTGGGGGCCATGTGGACACATTAAAAATCAAGGTTACAGGTCAAAAGTTAAAGGTGAAGCCGAATGCTGCTATGTTCCTAGAAAGTTCTAGAAATATGTAGACTCTTCAAGGGGGAAAAGCATGACTCACTTGACTCCAAAAACATTTTTGAGTCAGCCTGAAGTCAACATGGAGTCAGGCTTGGGTCAGGTTGGAGTCAAGTTGGATTCAGGCTGAAGTGAGAGTGGAGTCTGGGTGGAGTCAAGTTGGAGCATGCATTCGAGGAGTCACGCTTTCTCCCGCTTGGCTGCAACGCACTATCAGAGGTAATGTATAACTGACGTCTGATTGGAATTTAGATGAAGTATTTCCTTGTTGAAGCACTATGATTTGAAGTAAAAGATAATTTTAAAACATGCCCCAATATGCATAAAAAAATACCAGCTTTTAGGACATGAGCAACAGCGGGTATATGGTGTTTCCCATATTAAGGCTACAGCGATTCCGCCAATAGCTTTGCATAAAATACTTGACGTTGGTAATAGGAATTTCTCTACATTGTGGTTATCCCATTACCGATTGCTTAGTAGCGGAACCATAACTGACATTGTCTATAAGATACAAGCAGGCAAGTAGCAGATTTATCTCAGGAGATCATCCATATATCATTTTAATATTTTTAACGGTTCATACACACTCTTTTACCAAAGTAAATAATTTATTTACTTTTACAAAAGTAAATAGTAAATAGTTTGTTTACTTATTTACTAGTAAAGTAAAAGTGAAGTACCACCCATATTCACTAGAACTCTTTTTCATCAATAACACTGGATCAAAGTTTGATCGTTGGTCGGTGTCTTCTCTTCAAAATTTGAAGAAGTTCTTTCGATAAAATCAAGAGTTTGCAAGATGCTATGGTTAATGATAGATTGATGGAAGTGGTCCCAAACTTCACTTTTCAGTGTGATTTTTAGGTTCTAATTTTATAGAATCATCTGCTGTATAAACTGATTTAGAAATTCTTCTCGTACGAAGTGCGTAGCACTCATTGCAAATATCTTTGGTCGACAACTTTTGGAATTTAGTCATTTTTAATCATTTGTCTGATATATAAAAGATCTATCTATTCACATTATTGAATATCAGAGGGTATCTACACTGTCGCCGATTTCCAAAAAACCAATGTCAGACTTTTTTCAGAATCAGAGACATTAAAAATATTCCGAGTCGGAAGCAACGTTGAGAAAAACTTTGAAACGGAGTAAGGAGTCGAAATCTTAGCCAATTTTCTGGATCAGAGGTAGTCATAAAAACACGTGACGCCACAAGCCTCTCACACTTATACCGTTACATTTTAACTAGAAAAAAAACATCAAAAGCTTCTAGCGTACCACTAGCATCATTATGGCATATGCATCAAACATACGATGCCACATATTCCGATAAGTTTGAATATCAATCTTTTTCAGTCTGTATTGGTGCAATAGTTTTGCTCGAGCTTTAAATAATTATTATGTTTGCACTTCACTCACCAAAATGAGGAGAATGACTATATTAGTGAGTCCAATTCGGAACTTCAGATGCAGCTAGCTTTTTGTCTATCGATCACATAATTCTATAATTCATTTATTTTACATATCATTTATGTAGATAAGGTGGAGCGTGTCGCTATGAACCTTGAGAACAGAAATAGTGAGCTTATCGCTCTCTATGATTCTTTTTCGTCATGACAGCACGCAAATTAACCTGAAAAGGTTTTAATTTACACACTAAAATAAGATTTCCGTTATAAACAAACTTAAGTTTGCAAGCGACCAGGTCTCGGATTCATAATTTGACGGAGGTTGAGCCTAAAACAGTCAAAAGCAGGTGAGACTCAAGTCTTGTCCAACCTATACGTTCCACCGCCCCTGAGTATAGATGTTTTCGATAGAAATAGTATGATTATGATAGATAATGATGATTTCTATCACGATAAAGAACGATGCAACAAAAAAGAAGCATATGAAACATCAGTCTCGTTTAACTTATCTCAACATGAACTCTGGTTGAAAAACGTGAGATGTGTTGATGAATTATTCGATCTTTTCCACTCTATTTATCAGAATAAAATTTCAATTTTATATATTATATATGAATCGTATTGCCTAAAACATTTCAGCTTTCTGCTCAACAGTAATAAAATCTTTATAGCAACTCTCTACAAAGTGCTAATAAATCCTAAAATCTGTCTTGTAAAGAAGATAATAACGGGATAAACCAAAAACAGAAGTCATGGAAAGATAAAATTGCTTAGCTACATCAGATCTTAATCGACACTTTTGCGACCCAAGCAAGATAATAGGAAGTCTATACAGTCTCAGAAATACAGAGAGACATCAATCAGGATCCAAGATTCTCTTTTCCCCGTTGTAAAGTATATTCACGCTTTTATGAAAGTTGATCAGCGGGAACTCATGAACTTGACCGGTCTATCTACTATGTTACTTCCACGTCCAGTCTCAAATGATAAAAACCCTCTTTTTCCTAGGTCGTCCTCGATGTTTCGATTTTAATTCTACCACAGCTGAATTCTCATATCATCGTATTTGCCAATCAAAACAAAATCTAAATGCAATATTCGCATGTTTTCGTGATCTCACTTATCTTTGCATTTGTGAGCCCGATCATTCTCGTGCCGAATGTTTTGGATATACTTGTTCAATTGATCAATGTTCTCTGTGTCTATCAAATGGACTTTGCCTCAAAGGTGAATTAAACGGTAAATCCGATTTTTTGTGCTTGTGTTCACGCTGCCATTCCGGCATATTATGTCAGTTTTCGAATGAATTAATGGGTTTTGCGCTGGATTCATTGATTCTCGAAGATATACAGACAAGTGACAAATTAGCCACCACGATATACGGTTTAATTGCAATTTCAATCTTTCTATTTGGCTTTTCGACTATTTGTGCAGTTTTCTTACATTTATTCGTCGAATACCTCGTAAAGTTGGTGTCGGTAATTAGCTTCTCATCATCTCTGTTATTGATCAATGTTCGTTGTTGCTGTTACTATTGAAAGTCCTTCACATTATATTGAGTAGTAATGGGACACTATTCTATTACGAAAATTTCAATCTCCCAGGTCGTCAATTCCGGCCTCCGCTTCCGGACCGTTTCCTGCCGGATTCCGGCCATTTTCCAGAGACTTCCTGCAGGATCCGGTGTCTTTCCGGCGGGAACCTGCCGTAAAAAACTTGGAACTTGGAAGCAGTATTCCCGGCCGGAAAGTGATCGTACCGGAATCCTTAATATTACGGCTATTTTCCGGCGCCGGAAACAACCGGAATTCAGCCGGAACCCTGACGGAATACGTCGTGGAACTTGCCGGAATACGTCACGGAACTTGGCGGGAACCGCCAACAATACAATCTACTTCCACATCGAAATCGATTGGAAAAAAGCAAATCCCACCGGAATCACTCGGCGAATCAAAGCGCTCTACATAAAATCATCGGCAACATAATCACATCATCTCAATTTAATATTCACGACCAAACAACCATAAAAGAGGTACACAAATGAATCATTCAAAAGTTCCACCGAAACCCAAGAATAATTTCTGAACCCATCACTATAGCACCTACACTCATCCCTTTTGAGTAGGCTAAAAAATGGGCCGAATATATTACCAATGGAGTTTTTTAAACAATAGCTCACAATAGGCAATTGGACATGAGGAGTCCGAATTTCGCATCCATTTTGCCCCAAATCCTATTGATCTGTCGGGAACCAATAAAAATCGTGTTTTTCAAAATATAGCTTCCCATAAGTTATTAGACATCCCGAGTCCGAATTTCGCATCATATTTTTAGAAACTCGATTTTTATTGGTTGGCGAGCAACCAATAGGATTTCGAGCGAAATGGATGCAAAATTCGGACTCCCCACGTCAACTTACGTATGGGGAGCTAGTTTTTGAAAAACACGATTTTTATTGGTTCCCGACCGATCAATAGGATTTTGAGCCAAGTGGATGCGAAATTCGGACTCCCCATATCAAATTACCTATGGGGAGCCATTTTATGAAAAACTTGAGTTTTATTGGTTCTCGGCCGACCAATAGGATTTCGAGCGAAATGGATGCGAAATTTGGACTGCACGTGTCCACTTACCTATGCGCAGCTATTTTTCAAATACTTCCATTGGTAATAGATTTAGCGGATCTTTTTAGCTTATCGAAAAAGTAGGCCCGAAAGTGTTTGACAGTCACCGTTTCAGCAAGTATTGCACATCTATTCATACTAACAGCAGTACCAACACGAACACGAACACCGAAATCAATACCTAAATACCGTATAGGCATTGTTGCATCCCTAGTTGAAATCAAAACCATGGTCATGCTCACTTTTCTCCTCACAGTGCTCCTTTTTCACCCTTTTCGATTTCGTAAAGTAAAACCCCTTTAGCACAATTAAGAAATACGTAGAAACAAGAAACCGAGTTCATCCTTCAGTAATTTCTGACATTGAATGTAGAAATCAAGAATGAGCGAAAAAATTATTTCAGTGCTCACACTCAGTCAACTTACCCCCAGCCAACGACTCGACGAAATTAAGTGAATGGCGACGACGCCGCCTTTTATAATGGTTGAATGAGCATATTCTGGCGGTGGACGGCGGATCCGGAGTCCGTATTTCACAGGATCCTGCCAAATGGAGTAACCGTATCCGTTAGTCGGAAACTGTTATATCCGACTTCGGAATCCCGTCGGATCTGTTGGCGGGAACGGGGTGATTGGCTTTGCTATCTTCTTTTGGTGAAATCCGAGACGATTCCTGCGGGAAACGGGTGGAACCCGCCGGAAGTATCCGGTGTCTTTCCGGCCGTATTACTGCTTCCACGTTCCTGGGGTTTCCGGCGGGATCCAGCCCGGATTTATCGACTTGGGGTGTAGAAATACTAATTGTGCTTTTTCTCCTGACTAATAATAGAAGAATATACGATTTGGTTCTAAAAGAAAGATTTTATCTGGAAAAGTGTAAAAGAAAACTCTTCTCTCACTAAGTTTATTAACTGTGTGTTTTTAGTTTTACAAAACATTCGTAGAAACTTAAATCAAAGCCTTAAGTTCAAAAAATGCTTCCTTTTTATTTTCTTTACTTCAAAAAGATTCTAATCATATTTTTCATTTGGGATAAATGAAAATTATTCATTTTTATTTTTAACATGGGGTGATAATATAGGATGCTGAGTCATTGTTCAAATCTGAATAGCATCTTTATAACGATACATCTTGTGGGACTCGTGTTTACCTATTTATCCTAGACATAATTTATCTTATAGATCGATAATGCGTAACTTCAAAGACTGATATTTTGGCGAAGCATCCACCTCCTTCAATGACAGCTTATGCGCTCAAATACATTGTGGGAATTTTATTAAGTCAATATAAGTACTCAGCGTGGTAAACTTCATTGTTTTCATCAATAGAAGACGCTTTTACTCGAAGACGACTAGGCATTTTTAATCCTGACACAATATTCAAAGTATAATGAGACATAAATGTATGCAAACTGAGTTTTACATGAGTTATTGAGACGCATCTGTACGCATTAGGGATTTCCGTCCCATATAAATAACTATTGCTTTTCTAGAACGATAACAAACGTGTTTCGAACTAGCATTTAAACGCGTGTATACGAATTTATTTTGATTAGTACTCATGGACGACCAAAATCCTTCTGAACGCGTTTAGACGACAAGTGCTGGAGCGTTTAGCAGTGTTCTCAGAATCCTGTCTCATAAAAACGCGTCAGAATGTCGCTGTTTGCAACAATAACGCATCTATCCGTGTCGAAGATGCATTTTTCGTTTACATGGGTGTCTCCAAACAACTTTTTCGACACTGTACGATGATGAACTCTACTTCAACTTGCTTCTTGAAAAGAAACGCAAGATTCCAATTGTAGTCTAACAATGCATGATTCACTTGAAAAAGATGTATCTTAATTTATTAATATAGTTTGAAATAATGCTGTGATTTATTGAATTGTTCAAGTGACGATATGAGAGAACATATATTTAATGAAATAAATTCAAAACACGGTATGAACTGTAAATTTTAGAGGTATTCAACTTGTAGAAAAGTGACTTTAAAGTAGTTGCAGTATTTTCAAGCTTCCATTAATCACTGATCGTATCTTAAATATCTAGAATATCTTTGGTTTTATAGAAAAAAAATATTCCAAAAAAATAAAAAAAATAAAACCTGCTTCTTAATAATGTTGGAAAATTAATTCTGCTTTTGAGAGTGTCACTCTATTTATTACAACGTACTTTTCACTACTATTATACAAGATCAGTTCACATAATCGATCAAAAAATTATGCGTGTAATATGCAATCTGTGCTATGAAATGTATTCGAACTGTGAACATATACGAAAATCTTTCATTTTCAAATCTAATTGTTTCCGCTCGTTTTAGTGCATTATTTATGAGACAAAAATCACAAGAAAGACTTCTATCTTAATAATTCTTTAGTTTCTATATTCTTAGGATACTAAAATTTACAAAATACTTTAAAGGAACAAGAGTATGCTAGATGGGAATTGCTACTTTCTTAAGAAAGTGCCATACTTTTAATTATTCGTGACTGTTCATGATCTGGTTGATATTCCAGAAGATTGACTTCATTTCTACCAATCTAAATGTTTGGCATGGAAAGGTTTGTTTTTGTTGCTGTGCTATTTTCTACGTCACATTTTCCTTTCGTCAAAATTCATGCGACATCAGTTCTATCAAGAAAAATGATTCATGTATTATATGGGAGTTTCTTTTATTATAAATGATAGAAAGTAATTTTAAAAAAATTCGATCACAAGTCCAAATCAACTGTTTTTATTCACTAGCTCTTTGTTTATCTGTTTTGTTTTCAATACTTTTAATTTTCTATTGATCCACATATATCGCACCATTGTATTGTGTTCAATGTATTAATGTTTTGTTATTCTTTTGTTGTTCGCTTCGTTTTCATTTTATCAATCCTCACCTTTAGTGACCTCTGCTGTTATCGTTGTCGTCGTATTAGCAAGTAATCATTGATTTTCAATATGAACATTATTTTTAATATTCCAGAAAGATTCTTCATGTATAAAGTGGGGATATCCACGTGAAAAATACAATGCGTACACGGTCATTTACTATTCAATACGGTACCCAAATGCGCTGTTTTTTTCGTAATCCTGACCGATGATTAACAATCATGTCATACTGCAACCTCACACATTGATGGCCATATACAGTGAAAATAAGATGCTGTAAAAGGGAGAATTATGTGGAAAACATGTATACCCTTTACCATGGTCTTGGGTATGTACAATATCCTTTAAATTTACAGAATCCATCATTTTTACATAGAGAAAAAGATGAACAAAAAATCAGTGATTTCTCAAAAATCGTTCTCTATTTTATCTTTTTTGTATTATAATCATTCTATCGATATTCAATCGAATTATGTTTTCAACTAACAATAAAACAACAAAACTTTATTGATTTTTAAGGGCAATATATTCATAATAAATGAAAAGATAAAAGTGGCCTTGAACAACATAATTGAAATGTTAGTTTACAATAAAAACACAATAATTTGACGTTTCGATGATCTATGTCATCATTGTCAAGACTTTAAGATCTTAAAGAAATTGTACAAAAAGAATAGAAGAAAAAGAAAGAAGAAGCGAACAGAAAAGTTGGAGAGATGAAAAGGAGATAACAACGACATTACTAAACAATTTAAAGTTTCATCAGTGATTAAGATTAGGTAACTGAATTTGTGGTAGTCCATTTGGGAAGGCCAGCACTGGTAGTGAGTGTTGTTTTGTTGATTTCAGGTTCGTAAGCCTTGATCGGTAGTGATTCCTTCATAAACAAACGATAGTAAGGATTTTTTTTGCTACACTGCTTGAAAATTATTCCAGCCCATTCGATGAACTGTTTCTTTTTCATGTTGATCGATTGACGACATGCCAATCTACTTATTGTTGTTAGTATCGTTTATTGTTGATAAAGGCATTAGTACCGATCAAGACTTATGAACCTGAGCTCATCAAAACAACACACTCGGTACCATTGCTGGTCTTTGCTGGTGGTTTACCAAAAGTTCAGTTACCTAATCTTGATCATTAACGGAACTTAATATTCTTTATTAATGTCGTTGTTGTCTCCTTTTGACATATCTGCTTTTCTGTTCCCTCCTTCTTTTTTTCTTCTATTCTCTTTGTAAAATGTCCATAACATGTTAATAAATCTTGAAAATGATGACATAGATCATCGAAATGTCGAATTATTGTGTTTTTATTCTGAAATAAATTTTCAATGATGTTGTACAAGGCCGTTGATACCTTTCCATTGATATTATGAACAACAAACTTGACAAGTTCTACAGAATGTTTTTATTGTGAACAACCAGTCTCTAAAAAAACGGTTTTCTACTAAGCCCCAAAAAACGTTCTAGAGATTTCTAAAAGCATCCTCTGACCTTCCAAAGCTTAAAAACGAGTCTTTAAAACTATGAAACCTAAAAAGGTTCTTATCCTGGATACTCGATAAGAACCTTTTTAGGTTTCATAGTCTTAAAGACTCGTTTTTCAAGCTTTGGAAGGTCAGAGGAAGCTTTTAGAAATCTTCGGAACGTTTTTTTGGGATTCAGAAGAAAACCGTGTTTTTTAGAGTGCAATAGCTTGTTGAAATTTTGTTGAACTTAAACAATGAGTTGAGAGCATTAATTGATATACGACAATGATTAGACAGTGAAAATAAAAGTAAGTACTTCTTGCAAATAAAGGTAAATCTTTTATTTTTGAATTGATCATTCAAATAGTGATGATCGGATACTGTTTAATTCTGTCACCAGCATCATCATCATACCACTGTTAGATGTTTTATTAAAAGCATTACTTTAACTTAAGAAACAAACAATGTTTTCATCTATAGCTTATGTTCTGTGGCTATATTTGTTTGGAAGTTATTCAATAGTATGCCTGCTCAACCGTCATTTCTTTATTTGTGATACTCATGAGCATCATATTATTATCCCCAATATCATCATCTATGATACTACCATTCCGAGTAACATAAATTTCTAATATTATTGGCCATGGTACTAACTTTATCTAAATGATACACTAAGATCAACAATTGTATATATCAATCAAAATAATCATGTTTTGATGATTGAATGTATGCTAAACCAAACACTAGCGATGCTTAAATTAGAATGACGTCAATGTATTACTTTTAGTATTATCAATGGAAATTTAAAACATTTAACTTCAATGGCAATTAACAACCGCTTGTCCTTACCATCCAAAGAAGCGTGCATATTTTCAATATTATGTACTTTAATGAAGACATTGCTCAAGCATTAAAATCAAACTATTCTAAAATATTTTATTCATCAAAGAAAACAAAGTATTCGTGAAGGTAATGGATTTTAATATTGCTAGTGAATTATTTTGTTTATTTTAGAATTACAATCCTTGTTTATATTGGAATATTTGATAATGAAACGTTACAAATACTTAAAAAATCTGTCACTAAGTTCAGTGAATATCCATTGAATATTTAAATTATTGTATAATTATGTATTTTCACTTAGTTTTATCAATGTTTAATGTAAGAAGCGATTGATGCCTTTACAACGATGCAAATAAAAACAGTTGAAAATATGAAATATGATTCGCTTTTTATTGAATGGAAGATATTCATTATAACAAGGTCACAAGTTGAAGTTATAGCTGTTTTACATGTATTCTACGAAACGTACAATATAGAATATTTAGATGCAATTTAGAACAATATTAGAAACCATGTATCATTTATCCTTAAAAATCCAATGGTTTTCTTTGTCATTGACTACTAAAAGAGTTTTCAAGGGACAAAATATTAAGCAACAGTGCACTTTAAAGATATATTTTTTCAGTGTGTGATCACATAAAATTTAGAAGTTCAATAATGTTAGCCATGATAATGCTATGCATTTTTATTTACAGTTTTTCCAAGTCTTGTTAACTTTAAATCATATAATTTTTTTATTAGCTTCTGAACTGCTTGCTTTTCATATAGATTGTAAAATTTTCGGCTTTTTTGCTTCATATATTTACACATGGAGTAAAATAAATGAAAGAAATTTGAAGCATAACATGGAGATGAAACTTGACTTCCGAATATCTAGAGAATCCTTCAATCACTGAATTCTGCGAGAATTTCCAGAAAAGTAAGTACGAATTACACTTCCGATGTTCTAATTAGAAAATCGAATTTCTTAGTTATATGTTCTTGGACGTCGTACTTTGCAGAAAATAGAAATCCAGCAATGAATTTGTATGGACATTGCTAGAATATCATTTTTTCTTTTATTTAAATTAATTTTGACTTTCGACGTGATGATATTTAATAGAATATGATATGATTGGAGAACTTATTTCTAATTTATAAAATTTATTCTAATATCTACTGTAATCATTATTTTCTTAATAAAAATTTTCAATATGACACTCAATCACTTCTTAACTTTTCCCCTATTCGAACAGGGAAGCCTATACAAAATCGAATTTGAATTCGAACTGAGATTCAAAAGTTTAATTTTTTAGTTTTTTCATTTATTTTCGAATTAATACGATGCAGTTGAAGCTGCATTTATATTCGAACTCGAATTAGGCATCTCATGGCAACATCGATTATGATTACTCATTTATTGGTATGGGTCAATATTTAGATAAGGTCATATATTCTTTTCTCTTATAAGAGTTTCTTTTCTTTTCTTGACTCTTGTCCATCACATTAAAATAACGACGTATACTTATTTTCTATGGTAGAGTTAAATGCATACATGTGATGGATGATAGTTAATTGCTTAGGATTACATTGACGAGATGGATATACGTTGGAAGAAATATTTGGAATGTAATAGATGAATAAAGAACGTCAAAAGAAATGTACAAGCGAAAGAGCACTTATGCTCTTCTCATATAACACTGATCATGAAGAATGGACCAACAATGACCACAAAACGTTAAGGACGGACATCTTAAACATGCAAAAACAAGAAGCTAGCTAGAGTGTTTGCCGATGTAGGTGATGATTTTCTCTTCAGTAATACCCGACATTATATTTATTTTAAAAAGTATAAATGACCAAATTAATATGTTTATTTTTAAAAATAAATGGATAATTATTATCACATGCTGGATTTATTTTCAAAGATGAATCATGAAGAAAATGTTTATATTTCCAAAGAAATATTAATTATGATAAGCTTATTCACTTCAAATATGAATTATATTAAACAAATTGAAATTTATTTTAAACATGAATTATCCGAAAACGTAAAAACTTATTTTAAATATAAATTATGAAAACCAAGTACACCTTTATTTTAAACGGAAATTATAAAAAAATTAATTATGCTTATTTTAATTATAAAATTTTGTAAATGTGTATATTTATGTTTTACAATAGTCATCAAGAAAGTTCTTTTGTTTCGAAAATAAATTTAAAGTATCATAAGTTATATTTATTTTAAGTGTGAATTGCACCGAAGCTGATTTGCCCAAAAATTGAATTTAAATTAATTGTATATACACATTTATATTGTTTACCGAAAATTGCTCCTTTGTTCTGGTACATGGAAAAATCTGTTGTTTTTATTACTTTTGAGAAGAATTTTATTTTAAATAAATGAAACAAAATACCAAAAAAGGTTAGAGTTGGAAAAGTGTAAAAAGTTTGGAGTTGGATAAGTGTAAAAAGTTTAGAGTTAGAAAAGTGTAAAACGTTTAGAGATGTATAAAGAAAAAAAATGTTTTTTAATGTCTTTTTGCTGGTGTCTTGGTACCATCTGTCGACAGCAAACTAAAACGAAAGAAACCCTGAATTATTTTTCAGATATTTTTTTCAATATAACTTACATGTTTAATGTTCTTATTCACATACTTTATTGATAGTGTACAATGAAATACAGTTGTAGTTCAAATATGAAATCGTGAAGTAAACGACTCAGTCCTATCATTGTATCGTAGGATTATGTTGCTCGCATTAAAACATATGATGTAGATAATAAAAAGTTAGTGACCACTTAGCGATGAACACCTCTTACCACATTTCAGTTCAACTATGCGATCAAATACTTGCAAATCTACTTCACTTTGCAAAGCTGTCTATACGAACGTGAAAAATTAATGAAACTCACCAATCTTCAGTACATTTACATCTCTCCTATCGAGGCAGATAGTAACAATAAAGCCTAACTTAATAATCATACTACCTATAAATAATTCTCAAGATTTAGTTCATTTATCTTCAAAAAACAAAAATCCATTTCTAGAATGATACAACTTAATCGAGTAACAGAAGAAATATGAGCAATTTCAAGTATACGACAGTACATTTTTCTCTTTGCTGTAAATAAAAAGCTTGTAGTTCAAGGCCCCCATAAAATTATATCGGTGNCAAAATACCAAAAAAGGTTAGAGTTGGAAAAGTGTAAAAAGTTTGGAGTTGGATAAGTGTAAAAAGTTTAGAGTTAGAAAAGTGTAAAACGTTTAGAGATGTATAAAGAAAAAAAATGTTTTTTAATGTCTTTTTGCTGGTGTCTTGGTACCATCTGTCGACAGCAAACTAAAACGAAAGAAACCCTGAATTATTTTTCAGATATTTTTTTCAATATAACTTACATGTTTAATGTTCTTATTCACATACTTTATTGATAGTGTACAATGAAATACATGGAGTTATTTAAAAACTACGTCCGTATTCAACATAATGTAGAACTACTTTGACTCTTTGCCCCAGCATGTAAAACCCAAACGGGGAAATGTAAAACCTAAGCATTCAGTTTAATTGCCAGATGCTGAAAAAAGTGTTGAAGGCTCTCCTAAATATCTGAGATTTAACTGGAAATTAAAATGTAAACTATGAGTGATAGTCATGTTATTTCCATTGACTTCTGTAAAGTTAAAATAAAGTAATTCTTCGAAAACAGCGTTTTCTTTTTATAATAATCGGCAAGATGTTATCGGAATCGAAGAATCTGAATCTCTGGTGGCCTTTCGTGTGTTTGTCAAAAACTCCGTCGGAACTTCCATGTCTTATGGCAAACAAAAGTCAGCAATCATATTCCATTTGTAATCTCTCTCAATGCATTTTCTGCCATCCAGCTACTCCATTAGTTATTGGATGCCTAGTTTTAGCGTGAGAGAATGGGTGGGAATGAGAGGAGGATGTGGAGAGCATTGGGATGAAATCAGTGCTAGGGAACACCCGCCCCTCCCCCAGAATCAACACTGATATGGCCATGCAGGCTCAGATTCACACCCTCATGTGCATTTTGGCAACCTATGTGGCTTTTCAAAATTCTGGAGTTCCGTTTTTCTTATTACGAGAATCTATTTCCTGAAATTTAATCATTTTTCTTAAAATTCAGTCTTACATCTCACCTCATCGAAAAAACCTAACTCCAGAATATTGAAAAGTTAATTAGAAATTCAGATCCTTCGACTGCAAAAAACACTAGTTAAGTTTTGTTAAAAGTGGTTATTTCGTAAAGTATCCTTGTTTTGACTGAAAATCATTAAATTGAAATAGTATGACTATCACTTCTATTTATCATCTTAATTTCCGCAGTCTAATGCCAAATATTTATGAGCAACTCAATATTTTCAGCATTCGAATATGTTAAAGATCCCGAAAGTGTGTTGCAGATGATGAGGTACTGAGGACTTTTAACCAGCAATTTCTCCCTTGATAAAACCTATTGCATTTTATAAACGATTGTAAAACGTTAGAAACATTGTCGTTGCAGTATGTTTTATCCTCCATTCTGTGTTTCTCCGTGTTAGATAGTCTATTTTTCTAATGGGATCTCCTCTCGAAAAAATGCCATTGTTCACTTTTAAATCTGTCCTTGCGTTAATCTCAAAATATTGTGATGCCATATCTATATATACATGGTCTTTCGAAAGTCATCATCACTTAATGAATAAATAAATATACATATATACATATAGGGTGTCAAGTAAATCACTAGACAAAAAGAATTTGAATATCTCTGCCATGCTCCAATCAAATGACCTATATTTTCTCTGCGAGAGTAGAGGACAAACTGAAGTTTTCATTCATGAATAAACCATTCATTCATGCATATGCAATCAGCAACCGTTGGTTTATTATATCACGGGTCAATTTTTATGCGACTTCATTAATCATCCACAGATAGCTTCTTAATTGTAACTTTTTAAAAAACCTAATCAATTCCTGTGTTCAACTGTTGTCTCACTTCTTTTTGTCCTGGACAATGAAGGAGCATTTCTATTATATCTTATCTGAACGTGAAAAGGTCGTTAGATATTGAACAGTTGAATTATGTTTTTAAAATATATTTTCGGAAATCTCGCTTCTTTTTACTTTTTTTCTTGCTATATACAGTTAGAAGTATTCTTTTTGAATGTATTCGACCTTCTTGATTTTTACTTCCACTCGTAGCAGTCTGCATTGTAAGGTGTTGTTTATGCTATGAGCTTCATCGTTGGAAGACAATTGTTAGTAGTTTGAAATAACTGAATTTAACATGTTTTGGTTTATTTTTCATGATTATTTTGATGACTGATGTTTCCGCTAATCCAAATGCCATACAATAGTTGTTTTATTTGTTTTCTTTTACGGATCATTGACTACGTATAACATTCAATTTGTCCTCAATTGATAACCGAGACGTTCCCTTTTTGTACAATTAGTGCGCGACAGAAGTTTCGCCGCTATTCAAATCAATATATCATTGAATTCTAATAGAGAAGTTTGGAATGCAATGCATTTATACACAGAGATCTTAGAGATATGTACTGTGTGCATTCTGTTTGCTTAGTTGCTAGCTCTTTCTTTGAATAAAGTAGGAATATATTAAATACTCTGTCAAGTGACTGTTTGTGAAATCAGGCAACATGCCTAACAGAAAACTGCTTTCAAATGTCCCCTTGACTAGTTAACTGCAATTTTCAGACTGTCTGTTTGACTAAATACCAGCCATAATGCTTTCCGTTGAATTCAGGTGAATGAAGCGGCAAGTATTTATAATTAAGCATCTTTATTATCATGTACTGGTTTTATTCTGGAGTATTATTTGCGTGGACTGCGGTCAAGTGCTCTATGCACATATCAATGCAAATTCGTTGACCCAAGCGTGGAGCTCATTGACAATGTAGTGATTGGAAGCCCCCAATTAAATATGTTGATGTATTATTGTCGAGAAACGTTGTTACTCTTCGATGACAGAAGTTAATAATCTAGTCTATCAGATTTAATAAATAATATTGTGCCATTCAAACGAACAAGAACATGACTAATTATTCGGATAGCACTACGAAGTTAACATGATGCTATTTTGAGCTGTTTTATGCCCTCGGAAAGAAACATAAGAGCGCATAAGCATTATTCACAAGTCAGATCTTGAATTCTTGATCCTTTTGATTGTTTGATGAATCTCAAGCGTAATATGAGACAAGTACTCAAGTTAAATATAAGTAGTAACTTGCGAGAGAATGCTAAGTGTAATAAATTATATCCATTTTTTCTACCTACTGATTATATGAGAGGTAAAAAGGTTTGTATAGGGGTAAAACTTTTGTCGAGCACTGAAGCCACGCTAACTGATAACAATTGCAGCGTGTTTTCCAAAACTTGTTCCGGAGATATAGCCATTTTTTTGTCGGTAAGCAATGAGGTTCTTTAATTTCTTCATGAGTCATTTTATATTTTTGATTGATGGATAGTCATTGTGGTGTTTCAAAGCTACAACGTTAAATATATCACATGAAGTCATCTCGTAAAATGTTTTTTTCTATTATAGACGGCGATTATACGTGAGGTGTACTCTCATTACAATCGCCATTGTTTAGTCGTTTTCGTGTTTCTAAATGTCTTCAATTTTCATTTTAGAAATATTCCATATTAGATACAGTGATTCAGAAGAATTATCTCAATCCAACACGTGCAGCTCAGTATGTATAAGTATTCCGGGATATATTTCCTACACTTATATGAAAAGAGAAAATGAATGCCATAACTTACTAAAGACAGAAAATCTTCACAAATATTTTTTCTACGATCAAGATCTTTTTTTCAACAATTATTTAGCTTTCTCGATTTTTGAACAAAGTTATCGGGCTCAGGAATTCTCTAAATGATCTCTTGGATACTCAAAATTGAGTGTGCACGTTATGGTATATTAGTATACAAGACAAGGTGATTAATTCGTGCTGCATTATCACGGACATCAATACTATATGAATTATTTTTTCTTATACCCTACAACTGTTACTCGTAGAGTTCTCCCATGGCTATAGTGAAGATGATAGGGAGTATTCGAGAGCGTTTGAGCTGAAAATATTTTTTAAAAGGTTTAAAATCGAAAAAGCTGAAACCTAGATACTTCAAATGTGAAAAGAATTTGTCATGAAAATTTTCGTTCTTTTATGTAGTCTGCAGTGTCATTGAGTCATTCCGTCGCATGTCATACATCCAGGAATCTATTGTTCAAGCATTCTATTCCAAAATTGTAGTGGAAGAGAAGTTATGCAGCTATCAGAGATGAGATCGGTTAGTATTTTGTTGAAACAGAACCGAACTGAATCGATTCAAAACCATATTTAGGGGAAAAGATCAGTGCACTAATTCCCCCCCCCCCTAAATATGATATAAACATCAGTTTATTGAAGAGATCTAGTCAGTGATTTGCATAGTTCTTCGAGAGATCTACGAATATGAAATATATACCAGCTTTTGAGTTTATGTATTTTAGCTTTTATTTACAAAAAAGATTTTATCCAGAGGGAAAAGTTCACAAGGAATTCAGTGGTTATCGAAATCTTTTGTTAGGTAACAATAACTGAAAATTGTCTTCTACTCTGTTCAGTTTAATATTTAACAGGCAATATTTTGATAAGATACACCCATGGTGAATTTAAAGTATTAATTAATTACATAATAACTATTAGTTAGTTATTATTTAGAAACAATTGATAATTACCTGATGAAATTTCGTTTTCGATTTCAGCTAGAAGCTATTTCATGATAAATAGCATTGAAAATAGAACGAAATGGTCGAATTATTATTATTTCGACATGGACCATCTGCATGAGATGTTCAGCATGCTTTCACTTTTTAAATAGTCATAGGATTCGTTATTTTTTTATGTATTAATTACAAAACAGGACTTTAATCTGAAAAGTCGACAATCTTTTAAAAGTAAGACTTCATTTAGTTTCAAAAGATACATTCTCACCGTCGGTAGAGTTTTCTTTTCAAATGTTACGCTGTTGTCAAATAATCAAGTGGAAGATCACAGAAAAATGGCTGGAAATTATAGCCTAATCACTTCTTAAAGCTTAGGACTCTGAATATTTGCCGCAACATTACTCAATGAGCTGTCATCTGTCATTTGATAGGCGAAGTCTTGCATTAGAAAACAAATTGAGTTTTCACTGTCAATATTAGGTTTTCAAGTTGTCATTTGAGAGACAATGAACACTATGACTAGCTAAACTGAAAGCATTCTGAAAACATCATTGGGATGTTCTATTTTAAGATAATAATTAGACAATTTCCCTCAAACTCTGATGAATTTTCTAATCTCAAATATTGAGAACAAGTCTTAGTTTCATTAGTTAGTCACAAACTGTTACTAATCGTGAAGTAAACAATAGCTAACTAATAATTAATTCATATTATCACATTAGAATAAGCTTTTTACACCAGAATGTTGTCTGTTAAATTCTATACCACACAGCTTATAAAAATGCTCTCAGTCATTGTTGATTAATGAAAGCATTGGGTACACAATAAAAGTAAACTGAGCATCTTTTAACTGGAGACAATGTACTTTTTGAAGAAGAACATAGACAAAGATGAGTTCTAAAGATTTTTTACTTCTCAGTTTTGTAGGCCACTGTCAGAACTATCGAAAACTTCATCATGAAACGTACAGAAATGTTTTGATTTATGGAATGTTTATATCGTAAATGTGTAAAAATGAATTTCAAAAACATGAATATGTTGGGCGCGTACCCATCAAAAGCAATACGACAAAAAGTTTGATGCAAATTGATTTTTTTCTGATCAATAATTGATGAAAATGCAGCGCTACTATAATCCGATTTTAATCGGTAATTTGATTGTTAATCAATTTTATATGCTGTGACTAAAACATGCGTTTCTCTCCAGTTTTCACTTAGAAACTCGAATTTCTTATTATTTTTTGTGATCCGTCACGTCGACAAATAGTAAGTGTAGTAATACTAACCCTACCGTTAATATATGTATTTACGAGAAAAATCTATCTCATTGGTGTAAGCCATAATGCTGATATCTTAGATTAAAACCTACCAGAGCCGAATAATCGATTGACTTTAATCGATTGTTAATCGGAAAAAACAATTAAAATCAGTTTTTTTGTCGAATTTTTTAATAGGTCAGGTTCTCGATATCTTCAATAATCGCACCCATACCATACGCACCAACACTCGCACATACTGAACAAAAGATTAATGTCTATACGAAGTAACCCACAATACAATGAACTATAGGGATAAAGAAAAGTGACTAGTTAGAATATAATATAAATACATCACAGTTACATTAGGGCATAGTGCCATCATGTAAAACTATCACGAAAAACGTTTTGGTTGCTCAGCCTTAGTGGGAAACACAAAGAGCTACAAATAGAATTTCACAGGAATGAAATCGATGCCGAACCTTTCGAATGTTAGTTTTTCCGTTCACTTTTTGGAAATTCCGGAACTTTCAAAAAAAACGCAACATTCTGCTTTTAACAATGTCGCATAACTTGGAAGTTTTCGAATGGCACAATACAGGAATGAGCGCAAAAGCTACGAGTGCAGTTCGTCATGATTATTCTCTAATACAGTCATTCTCGTCGTATTCATATGCGGCAGAGCATCGGGTTTTAAAAAGAGAACTCTATAGGTTACACAACTAATACAAAGCGACCATCACTTCTCTCAAGGCAGGATATGACTGTTCCTTTTAGGTTTACGTCTTCCGTACGGTACCTACAACATTCCCAGCCTCTTGTGTTGTTCATCACATTTTAAAGAACGTTCTTTATGAACCATTATCGTTGTAGTTCAAATATGAAATCGTGAAGTAAACGACTCAGTCCTATCATTGTATCGTAGGATTATGTTGCTCGCATTAAAACATATGATGTAGATAATAAAAAGTTAGTGACCACTTAGCGATGAACACCTCTTACCACATTTCAGTTCAACTATGCGATCAAATACTTGCAAATCTACTTCACTTTGCAAAGCTGTCTATACGAACGTGAAAAATTAATGAAACTCACCAATCTTCAGTACATTTACATCTCTCCTATCGAGGCAGATAGTAACAATAAAGCCTAACTTAATAATCATACTACCTATAAATAATTCTCAAGATTTAGTTCATTTATCTTCAAAAAACAAAAATCCATTTCTAGAATGATACAACTTAATCGAGTAACAGAAGAAATATGAGCAATTTCAAGTATACGACAGTACATTTTTCTCTTTGCTGTAAATAAAAAGCTTGTAGTTCAAGGCCCCCATAAAATTATATCGGTGACGAATAGTTTTAAGCTAGGCTCTATTCCATAACTTGAAAGAAGCATGTCCTTCCAGCGTTCAGTTAATAACATGTCGAAGAGCGATGCGCAAAAAGAATTGGTTTTGTGCAAAGATTTTGTTCTTGTATTTTTTCGCTTCTTATCTACTATTCTATGTTAGAAACTTAACGAAAAAGCACACAGAATGTCAACAATTACTACAAAAGTCCTGAAAATCTATTTTATGGTGACATAGTACGATTCTTGATACATTTTTTCCATCATTATCACATCAAAAATGAATATTTTATATAAATGATCGATTTTCATATTCTATTCACATTGTAACTTACAGTTACAGATGCTGACACCATCCAAAAACATAACAAATATGAAAGATTCGGATTGAAGTTTTGTTCTTCAAATGCGAGAGTTATCACCAAAACAAACTACAATACATACAAATTTGCCAACACAAGATAGTCAACGATTCCCACAAAGATTTTATTCCGAAATTCTTCTTACGTAAAAGATCATCCTTATTATGGAACTAAGTATGAAAAATCACTGATCGAACAAATAAGCCACACAAATATTTTGCTCAGATACTTTGTTGCTTCTATGAAAGAAAGTCCAACTCATCACATGATCAAAGATGGCGTCAAAAAGAAATAATTCATATCAAGATTGTGTACGAATATTTCTCTCCTTTTGATGCCAAGATGGTCACTTCTTGTAAAGACTAAGCATCACATTAGGATTGATGACTTCGTAGTAATGCATTGTACAGATATATTCGTCTCATTTAAAATGAAGGCTGCATTTTATTAAACAACTGAAGACGCCGTCTAAGATGAATAGTACGTAGCATTATTCCACCCAACTACTATGTTAATTTCGTTGAAGATTATATACTCCGTACTATAATGAAAGATTATGCGACAAATGAATAGTCCACACTAGAGCTTCGTTCAATTATTTGCCTTATTTAGAAGTCCAAATATGTTATTTTTCATATAATCAAATACCATGTTAATAATTAATTATTCATAGTAACAATCTGGACAGATATTTCACTTAAATGGAAATGATGCATGATAGTTCAAGAGTGCGTCGGAGCGGACACAACAACTGAATGCATCTAAACAATACACTGTTCAAAAAGTCTGCCGACGTCGAGCGAGACTGCCTAGTTCACAACTCATCAGGCCTCATATCAATAGTGAACATTTTCAAAAAAGAACATATTCAAGTAGCTTCATCGACACAAATAATCATATATAGTGCATAACATCACAAAATAATTCGATTAAAAACGAATAGTTTCTAGCAGAAAATGGGTCAAATATAACGCCCATTTCCTTGGAGAAGTGACGGCCGAAAAAATGATCCATTATCACATTCAAAATGAATATATCGTACCAATAATTCATTCAGTAGCTTTTCTCACTTCAATGTACAACTGCGAAATCAATGACACAATCACAGATACCATCAGAAGTGATTAACTATTACCAAAGATGCTTTCAAGTATCCTGCCTAATGCTAAAGCTATATTTTCAACGGCTAATGCAGTCAAACACACATTTAAAACGAATTCTACCAAACATATCTCTCTTCAAGTATTTTCTTCGCCTAGTATGCATCACTTCAAGCTTATTACCACATGGACGATTAAGCTACAAATGCATCAATCGGAGCACTAATCCGTTCAAATATTTGCTTTATTTCGAAATTATTGGTTATATTTCTCAGCCACATGCAAGGGAAAATGGTAAATCAATTGTAATTATTAGGCGTTCATTCATATGTTTCACTCAAATCGAAGTCAAGATTTGAAATTAATGATTTGATAACATGCACCATCACATGTGTATATTCCTTACCATGAGCATGTTTCCTTATTTATATTGTTTCCGAGTAAATATCTTTAACTAGAAGCTATTTGAAAAACCGCATAATTATTGAAAACACTTCAAAAATATTCTATTCGAATTCCATTTTACTTCTTCACCAACCATCCCCGATTACTATCTCATATTAGTTGTTAACAAACGTGACTCAATTCTATCAAATCTTTGTTCGATTGTCTATCTAATTCCACAGTAAAACCCACACTCTTTCTGACATGACGCACTAACACCTAAAAGGTGAATGGCCACAGTAAAACACTGTTCATCATTGATATGAGCGCAGTCATACACACCAAAACCTTCCAAAACGATGAAAATTCACGCAGAAGACACATAATTCAAACAAATGTGCCCTTCATGAATTCTCATCGTAAAAACAAATGCTATCCATTTCATCATCAAAGCTTTAATTTCATGAAAATTGTACAATCCTTAGATAAATTTCATCCAACTTTTAATTGAACGTCGAACTATACTGTAAGGATCTATCATGGTGCATATGCCTACATCACAAACGAAACTCTTTCCCAGCAGTGCATTCCACTAAATAGCTCAGTTCTAAGGGAATGCCCACACATTATTAATTGTCACCATTATATCATCTATAAACAACTACCAAAATAAATCTTTCCAACTATGTGTTTCACTTCTAAATTCAACGACTAAATTCATCTTCATCTTAAACGTAGCATCAGAAATGACTGACGCCTAGCAAAACTTCATTCAACTACATAATCCACTTCGACAAGGATGTCCTACAATTGGATTCAGACTAAAGATCACATCGATTCCGAACAAATTCAAGCAGCCGTTCCATCGACAATAGAATTCACTTCAACGTGCATGAAATCAGTTCGTATCAATATCGCACATGACAGCAGAAATGAATAATATCTATTAGAAATCTATTCAGCTATGTGGTTCCCTTCGAAGTGGCTATGCTCGGTTCGTATCAATATCGCACATGACAGCAGAAATGAATAATATCTACTAGAAATCTATTCAGCTATGTGATTCCCTTCGAAATGGCTATGTTCAGTTCGTATCAATATCACACATGACAGCAGAAATGAATAATATCTACTAGAAACCTATTCAGCTATATAGTTCCCTTCGAAGTGGCTATGTTCAGTTCGTATCAATATCAGACATCACAGCAGAAAAGAATAATGTCTACCAGAAACCTATTCAGCTATATAGTTCCCTTCGAAGTGGCTATGTTCAGTTCGTATCAATATCGGACATCACAGCAGAAAAGAATAATGTCTACCACAAACCTATTCAGCTTCGTAGTTCCCTTCGAAGTGGCTATGTTCAGTTCGTATCAATATCGGACATCACAGCAGAAAAGAACAATGTCCATCAGAAACCTATTCAGCTATATAGTTCACTTCAAAGTGGGTGTATTAAGTTCGTGTCACTGCTGGACAGAACAGTAGAAATGCATAATGTCTATAAGAAATTTATTCGGTTATGTAATTCACTTCGACGTGGATGTGTTCAGTTCGTATCAATGTCGGACATCACAGCACAATTGAATAATGTCTATAAGAAATTTATTCAGTTATGTAGTTCACTTCAAAGTGGATGTGTTCAGTTCGTGTCAATGTCGAACAGAAAAGTAAAGATGAATACTTTCTAGGATAAATCTATTCAGTTATGTAGTTCACTTCAAAGTGGATGTGTTCAGTTCGTGTTAATGTCGTACATCACAACTGAAATGAATAATTTCTAAAAGAAATCTATTCAGTTTTGTAGCTCCTTTCGAAGTGGATGTGTTCAGTTCGTGTTAATGTCGGACAGAAAAGTAGAGATGAATAATTTCTACCAGAAATCTATTCAGCTAAGTAGTTCCCTTCGAAGTGGATGGGTTCAGGTCGTTTCAATTTCGGACAGAAAAGAAGAGATGAATGATTTCTACTAGCAATCTATTCAGTTATGTAGTTCACTTTGAAGTGGATGTGTTCAGTTCGTGTTCAATGCAGGCATCACGAGTAAGATGAATAATTTCTAAAAGAAATTTATTCAGCTATGTAGTTCAATTTGAAGTGGATGTGTTCAGTATCCGGGAATGTCGGACGTCACAGCAGGAGTGAATAATTTGTAGTAGAAAACCGTTCAACTGCTTTGTTCGGTTCTAATCGTTACTAGTGTGCCCTCGGTTTAATTATGTATTGTATAGCAATGGAAAACCTATCAGTAAAGTGTTGTTCATGTGTGTCGGTGTTATAAAGTTGGATGGTTTCATTTAATGGGAAGGTGACAGTTTTAGTGAGAAGAGAATAGTTTTTAGTGCTTGGCTGTCCACGTATTGTGGTGCACAGAAGAAGATGAAGCCAATCATGTGCTGGATAGTTGGTGGGATAACGTAAGTATCATTTCATAAGCATTCTTTTCATTTTTCATGTAGTATTTGACGTCTGGAAACTGTGCATGCAAGAAAGGTTGTTGAAATGGTAGCCAAACGTTACCCACTATAATTTGTTTCGACTACTAACGCCCGTTCAATTGACCATGCCTTCTTTTTTCTGTGTCGGTGATCAAGTGGAATATAAATGAATGGAAGGATCAGATTGTTCAGAATCTTCAAAAGAAAATTGATGAGGAAGATTTCTGCAGTGCTGAAGAAGCAGGTGTTATGTGTATCATTCAGACAGCGGCGGTAGCAACGTGCCTTGTTCTCTAGTTCTCTTTACAGCCCATTGCGGTAATCCGTGAAACATTACATAGCGATAGAATAATAACAGGCAGTGTTTCATTCAGATCCTTCGGACCGCCTGAGATCAGTGTCAACTCTTCTTTTCACGAATATTGGTAACGTGATTCTATGATCACTAAAACAAGTGTTTTCTGCAACAATCCAGCTGGGGTCGGAGAGGATATATTCATTGCTTGCGAATATCAGACAACATAGAAGAAATGAATAATTTCTAGCAGAAATCTACTCAGCTATATAACTCGCGTCAAAGTGGATGTGTTCAGTTCGTGTTAATGTCGGATATCAGAGGAGAAATGTACAATTTCTATAAGAAATTTATTCAGTTATGTAGTTCACTTCGAAGTGGATGTGTTCAGTTCGTGTCAATGTCAGACAGACAAGTAGAGATGAATAATTTCTAGGATACATCTATTCAGTTATGTAGTTCACTTCGAAGCGAATATGTTCAGTTCGGGTCAATGTCGGACAGAAAAGTAGCGATGAATAATTTCTAACAGAAATCTATTCAGTTACTAGTTCCCTTCAAAGTGGCTATGCTCAGTTCGTATCAATATCGCACATGACAGCAGAAATGAATAATATCTATTAGAAATCTATTCAGCTATGTGGTTCCCTTCGAAGTGGCTATGGTCAGTTCGTATCAATATCGCACATGACAGCAGTAATGAATAATATCTAGTAGAAACCTATTCAGCTATATAGTTCCCTTCGAAGTGGCTATGTTCAGTTCGCATCAATATCGGACATCACAGCAGAAAAGAATAATGTCTACCAGAAATCTATTCAGCTATGTAGTTCCCTTCGAAGTGGCTATGTTCAGTTCGTATCAATATCTGAGATCGCAACAGAAAAGAATAATGTCTACCAGAAATCTATTCAGCTATGTAGTTCCCTTCGAAGTGGCTATGCTCAGTTCGTATCAATATCGGAGATCGCAACAGAAAAGAATAATGTCTACCAGAAATCTATTCAGCTATGTAGTTCCCTTCGAAGTGGCTATGCTCAGTTCGTATCAATATCGCACATGACAGCAGTAATGAATAATATCTAGTAGAAACCTATTCAGCTATATAGTTCCCTTCGAAGTGGCAATGTTCAGTTCGCCTCAATATCGGACATCACAGCAGAAAAGAATAATGTCTAACAGAAACCTATTCAGCTATATAGTTCACTTCAAAGTGGGTGTATTCAGTTCGTGTTACTGCTGGACAGAACAGTAGAAATGCATAATGTCTATAAGAAATTTATTCAGCTATGTAGTTCACTTCGAAGTGGATGTGTTCATTTCTTGCTCATGTCGGAGATCACAGGAAACATGAATATTTTCTACCAGAAATCTATTCAGTAATGTAGTTCACTTGAAAATGGGCGTGTTTAGTTTGTTTTAATGTCGGACATCACAAATGAAATGAATAATATCTACTAGAAATCTATCCAGCTATGTAGTTCACTTCGATGTTGATGTGTTCAGTTTGTGTTAACGTCCGAAATCATAGGAGAAATGAATAATTTCTACCAGAAATGTATTCAGTTATGTAGTTCCTTTCGAAGTGGATGTGTTCAGTTCGTGTTACTGTCGGACATAACAGGAGAAATGAATAATTTCTATAAGAAATCTGTTCAGGTATTTAGTTAACTTGAGTGCGAATGTTGGAAGTACAGTTGCATTTTGAGAATCACTTGAAATATACAAAATGCGATAAAGTTATAAACCAAGTATACTGTGTACGCTGAATTGAAGGAGTAGAATTAGGATATGTTTTCACCGGTGGATGAGAAATGAACGTATCTGACCAAAAGTGAGTTCACGTTTTAGTGTTCTTTATTTTCACATCGTATGTGATGAAACGTGTGGCTACCATCACTAGGAAGATGAAAGATACCAATGAAGATTCTATTCAATCACTGTTCGAATTCGGAATTGTTCTTTCTGAATTATTCGAGGATTACCTGGTACGCTGTCGATGAATGGTTATGCTAGGTTCTGTTCAGTTATTCAAGGCATTTTGAGGCAGCTGTAATGTTAAGCGGAGGTGGTCTTGTCGCTTTGGTAAATGGCTTGCTGTAGCAAAACGTCCCAACAAGTACTTCACTCTGCTGGTGGCGAAGATCAGTAAATGATACGTACTTGATAATGTTCTGTCATAAATAAATCGTCTTTATCAAATATGTGTCCAAATATTTCGTTATGTCTGACTGCAAATATATGTTCTGAAGTATAATCAAGGAGTGTGAGTTAAACAAATAAACTGGAGAAACAGGTTTTTCAGTTACTTGGCTAACTTCGAAATTGTAGAATGTAATTTATGAAGAATGAAAGATTATGCATTAGTGGAACTATTATTATCAATAGCTATTTCATAAATCCGACTAGGTGTCCAGTGCAAATATGCCGATTTTGCATAAAGCGAAAGATTACCTACTATACGGCTAATTTTTATCAAAACATATTCATTTACACGATTTATTTGTATTATAGTCCTGAAACTTTCGATCACAAGAAAATAAGCTGTTAACCGAATTTTTCTATCCAAGAGTCGTTTCAAGTATCTTTCTTGTATCGTCCTCGCCTAGGCAGAAAATTGTATCGGAGCAGAGCACATTTAAAATGAATGCTTTATAAGAGAAACCTATTGGATAATCCTATTTTACTCCAAAATGAATTGGTCTGCCAGTGACCAAGCCAAGAGAGACATTCCTGGTGAATAGTTTTTAGCATGATTGTTTTCCTCTATTCCGGGCATCTTCTTAAGAGAGGACGAGTGCTGATAGAGAAGAAAACCGTGCGGGACTGGGATTGAGACACAAATGTTACTTTCAGATACTTTCTTCATCTCACAATAGAATCGAGTCTTTGCTGACGCTGACGAAGGCAATGCGATAGATGCATTTGTCAGACCAGGTGGATGTTCCAATATTTTGATTTTGGAAATCATGGATGTCCTTCTAAAAGCATTGTAGAAAGCTCGTTAACTATGAATTTTTTCCAGAAGAGTGATGTTTGAATTCTTTACAGCTTTCAACATGAAACTCGACTGATAAAGCCATAGCCCATAGCAACATTGAAAGCCAACAGCCAGTAGTATTGCCATGTTCATCAATTTCCCAAATATAAAGTAAAGACTGGCTATTGTTGAAATGATCGATATTTTCGTCATTGATGAAGAACTATCAGTAATTCTATGTTCAAGGGTTACT